>PVKE010003684.1:0-70226 GCA_004027555.1 Craseonycteris thonglongyai | reverse complement strand
AAAAAAAAACTTAAAAAAAAAAAAAAAAAAAAAAGGTGTGGTCTCTGGACCAGCAGCATCAGTAGCACTGGAGAACTTGTTAGACAAATAAACTCTGAGGCCCCACCTTATACTACTGAAGCTCTGGGAGCAGGGCTCGCAATCCAATTTAACCAGCCTTCCAGGGGATGTAGTTTGAAAGTTACTGTTAATGGCCGCTGGTGCACCATCCGCATGTAGTTATAACAACAACAACAAAACTTGAAATACAGGAATACAGTTGGTACAATAAGAGGGAAGCAGACCAGGTGCTTTGCGTGCAGAGATGAGCGGTCCAGAGATAAAGGAAAAGGAGGCCTCTGAGCTCAAACCTGAAAGCCAAGGACATTGGCCCTGCAGAGGATTGAGGACAGGTGGCCACAGGCAGTCTGTCAGGTCAAGGTCACCTGTGGAGTTTGGCCCAAGTATCAGGGGTGGAGATGATTTAAGAGCTGAAACGGATAAGATCTTGTAAACTGGAATGTTCCTCTAAGGACAGTGGACTTCTCTGAGGTGCCCTCAGAGATTCTTTAGCAGAGAAGGGATGTTGTCCTACTTAAGTTTGGAGCGGTACTCTGGATTGTGGAAGGAAAGGAGAGATGACTGAGTGAGAAGGCTGGGGCAGGAGTTCAGGGAAGAGTGCTGTTGACTCAGGGTGGTGATGGGCAATGGAGAGAAAGTTGGCGACCTTACTAATCATGGAAGGAGAGGGACATGGGAGAGCAGCCTGGGATGTCATTTGTTGGACAAGTGACTATGTATTGTGCACTATATCTCAGTTGGCTGGGGTTAGAGCAAGAACAAGACAGAAAAATTCTTGCCTTCATGGAACTGACATCCTAGTGGAGGGAGAGAGAAGATATATGTCAGCTGGTGGGAAAAGGGGACATACAGGGAAGAGGTAGGAGTATATAAAATATTATAGTTTCAAGTGGAATTGTCATGGCAGGCCTCAACAAGGAGGCAGTGTGAGCAATGGACAGATGAGATAAGGTCAGGTTTTGGGGGTGTTTGGGAGAAGAGCAAGCCAGGCAGAGATTGCCAGTCAAGGGTCCATTATATAGCAGGAGCATGTTTGGGAGGGTGCTGAGGAATGTGAGTGTGGAAACAGCTGATCTGGATGCCTAGGTACAGGGATGGATGCAGCAGGGAGTGCTGACCTCTTATCTGCTTGCCTAGGGCAAACAGAGAGCCGTGGGCGGCTGCAGGGGGTAGCAGAGCTACGCCTGGCAGGCCTGGAACTTACAGATGCCTCCCTGCGGCTCTTGCTACGCCATGCGCCCCAGCTGAGCGCCCTGGACCTGAGCCACTGCGCCCACGTTGGGGATCCCAGTGTCCACCTTCTCACAGCCCCCACCTCCCCGCTCCGAGAGACTCTGGTACACCTCAATCTTGCTGGTAAGCATGGTCCCCTGTCTGTCCATTGGGCTACCCTGTTGGTCCGCACGACCAGTGCCTACCCCCTAACCTTCCTGGTGTCGGCTACCATTGCCCCATCCCCAGGTTGCCACCGCCTCACTGACCACTGCCTTCCGCTGTTCCGCCGCTGCCCACGCCTACGCCGTCTAGATCTGCGCTCCTGCCGCCAACTCTCACCTGAAGCTTGTGCCCGGCTGGCAGCTGCCGGGCCCCCTGGCCCCTTCCGCTGCCCAGAGGAGAAGCTGCTTCTTAAAGACAGCTAGTTGGGTGCCCCCCACACTCCCCCAGGACTGTCAGGGGTCTGGACCTCCGGCCTTCATTTCACCCTTGCCAGGCCAGGTTACCCCACCTCATGACGGGGTTCCCAAGTTTTCTGACTTGGGATTCCTGCCCAGGGACTCCAGCCAGCCTCCCCATTCTGCCCCCTGCACTGATAATTCTGGGGGTCTCTCCTTCTCTCCCCCCCCCTGTCTACCTGCTTCATTGTCCATCCCCTGGGGGGAGTGGGTCAGAGGTACTGGGAGGTGCTGAGCCAAAGGGATGAAGGGAGGGGGCTACGCTGTCAGTTTGAGGGAGGGAGGATAGGGGAAGAATATCTGCACACAGGTCACTGGGAGCCAGGGGCTGGGGGAGGTGGAGGATTGGCTGGGGGAGGGGAGCAGAAAGCAGACCACCCCAGATACTTGGAAATGGGGGGTGGGGTGGGGGGCCATAAAAGGGAAACCAGAGGAGCAATTGGGGATCCAAGTGTCAGAGGTAGGGGGTCTTGGGGAACCAGGGAAAACCAGGGCTGAGAGGGGTGGGGGGCAAGAGCAGGTATGGGGGCAGTAGTACCCCCTCAGGGGGTCATCCCTCTCCTTAATCCCTCCCCAGATATCAGTTCTTTTCCCCTAACCCTGACTCCTTGAACGTCACTGACAATGGCAGCTATTGCTAGGAGTGGGGGGCCCTCTGGCCTACCCCCTGGTTTAGTGTGGCCCAGGGGAGGGGTGAGGGGTACCCCAGCCCCCTACCTGCCTCCCTGCTCAATACTTGAACATTCATCTGTACTGAAGTGTTACTTGAACCTGGGGAACCTCGGACCTGGGGGAGCCGGAGTGTGAGGAGCCAGGACCATCTTGGACTGAGACTGGCCCGGTGGGCGCCCAATTTGGACTGCAACGCTGAGGCTCTCTTGCTTTACTGTATTGAGCAGCTCCACCCATCCTAACCTGAGGTGGGGTTGGGTGGGGTGCTAGCCCAACGATCGATGGAACTACTTCAGCTTGGCTCTTCCCACTCTCATCATCGGCTTGGAAACTTGTATCCCATTTGCCCAGGGAACTGCCACTCCTGGTTGCCATGGAAAGAGCAGCCAATGGACACTTTTCAAAGCCAGTGATTAGGCTGAAAATACCCCTCTTGGTTGCCATGGGAACTTAATAACACTCTTGGCCTGCCCCTTCCCCCAGTGTGGAGGCGGGGTTTGGGGAGCCAGGGCCCGCCCCTCAGCCCAGGCCAGAGGGGGAACTGGGTTGTACCAAGTAAGGGGGGGGGGAATTATCCACATACCTCAGGTAACAGGGAGGTGCACGGGTGGGGGGAGGGGCTGGGCGGACCAAAGGCCAAGGGGTGGGGGTCCTGGGGGTTGTGAAAGGCTTGGCGATGAGGCCGCTTGGGGGAGGGGGAGGAAGCAGCCCGGCGAGGGACAAGCGGGGGACCCAGCCGGGCTGGGCCCCGGATCTGTACAATACGGTTTGCTATAAAACTCAAAATTTTCCAGCTGGGACCGCTGAGTTATGTGTCTATTGCATCAAGGGAGTTGGGGTGGCCCTGGGAGACTTGGGCCTCAGTTTCCTGGAACTGAGCTTGCAGGACCCCCTGCGGCCCCTCCAGTCAGATAGGCTCGCCTTCCCTGGGTTCACACTTCTGATAGGGGGGTTGGAGCTGGGCATGTCCAGATGTGCTTGGCGTGGTCTAGGGCTTGGGAGCTCCCAGTCACAGGCTGGAGCTGGACGTTCACTTCAGCGGTCTCTGGCGTCTGGATGACATTCTAGGTGGCCTGGGGTCCTGGCACTCCTCGGGATCTCTGCGGACAGCCCCCTGGCTCCACCCCATCATGTGGCGCTCCACTTCCACCCAGTTCCTGTTTCGGCCTCTGCTGCCCCACTTCAGCCCCTAGAACTCTCTGCAACGCCTGCTCCTTCCAGGGCCACCTCTTCCTTGGGAGCCCGCCTCTGTTCGCCCTACCAGGGCATGCGGCCTCCCATCCTCCAGGGCCGGCCCTCCTGGAGGCCCCGAAGCGACTGGGCCCCGCCATGACCACTGTCTAATCTGGTGCTGCGGCCCCAAGATGAAGGGCGGTGAGGGGGACGCGGGCGAACAGGCCCCGCTGCACCCAGAGGCCGAGAGCCCCGCAGGCTCGGCCACGTACGGGGAGTTCGTGCACCGCGGCTACTTGGACCTCATGGGAGCCAGTCAGCACTCGCTGCGGGCGCTCAGCTGGCGCCGCCTCTACCTCAGCCGGGCCAAGCTCAAAGCCTCCAGCCGCACGTCTGCCCTGCTCTCGGGCTTCGCCATGGTGAGGGGAGGGAAGGCGCGCACAGGGCAGGGGTGAGGCACTTGGGGGCACAGGGTCGTGGGCAAAGTAAACGGGTACCCACGGGAGGCAGGGCAAAGGGGTGGGGGGAAGACGAGGTTTTAAGAGGTAAAACGGGAACAAACCAGGTCTCAATGGACGGTACAAGTCCCTTTTTAGTGGGTTTGTGTATGTGTGTGTGTAAATAGACCCCTGGCATAAACTGGCCCAACTGGGCAGATAAACAATATCGAAGGCATCCTGGGGGGCAAAAATCACCAAGGGGTATACACATATGCAAGGATGGGACAAAGAAGTCCGAAAGCATAGTGCAGGGAGGAGTGATTACTAGACCCTGAGGGATTCAAAGGCATATCAGAGCTGGGTGAAGGCTATATAAATAGGGCACGAGGGGTGGAGAGTCAGAATATGAGCTGGATAGAGTGCTGGCCCAGCTGATGGTGGGCCCATACCAAGGAGGTCAGCCAGACCCCAGCAGGTACAAAGGGCGCTTCGTGTGGCCTAGGAAAGCTTTGAGAAGAGCAGATAGCTGAGAGGAAGGCTCTGGGGAGAGCAGCTTATTAGGAAGCTGGTACATGATTCCCAAGCTGATAAATGACTGTGGGAAGATGGTGTCAGCTAACAGTCTCAGCAGAGGCCTCAGAGGAAGTGGTGCTGAGGGAGGGCCCAGGGTGAGGAGTCAACAGACACAAGTCCTAGCTCTTCCTGCTTGTGGCCAGCTGTGTGATCCTGGACAGGTCTCCACTCCTTCGCAGGTCAGTGGGAAATTGTGAGGTCGTGGAGGGTGTGCATCCTCTAGCCTGCCAAGTATCTGCCCCAGGAGGAGCTGATTCTTGTCATCAGACCCTAGATCCAAGCATGTTAGAGCAAGACACACATCAAAGATAGCTCAGACTACCTGTGAATTGGACAGGCATGGAAACCAAGGCCCAGAATGCAACAGTGGCTCTGCCAGGAGCACTCAGCAGATGAAGGATATAGAATAAACTAGGACCCAGGGTCACTGGACTATCAGGCCAGGGTTTCCCCACATCATAACAGGAAGAAGGAGAAAGTGGCTGGTGGGGTGGTGGGCGGTCCTCAGAGGACTATGCTCTTGTGGGGGTCAAATGGAGATAGGGATAGGAGGGTTATATCGCTAACCCACTTAGGGTTATATCACTAAGTCCCTGCCCCTGTCTGTGTCACAGCCTTTGTATTTGAAATAATGAGAGGGAAAGTCTCTCTCCCTAATGGTCATCCTAGGTCTATGGTTTTCTATATGGGGGCCTAGAACCCCCAGGCCAGCCCACCTTCTTGATGTGGAGTCATCTAGGGATAGGGAGTTGGCTCCTCTTCGCCTGTACAGATTACAGAGGGAAGGAAGCAGTCTCATGGACCTAGCTGAGGGAGATCCCCCAGCTCCAAACCGCATGGTCCAGTCTATTCCCAAGGTGACAGTCTGGCCTGCTGCTGGACGTGCATGTTGCTGGGGGCTAGCTTAAGGGCCAGGATCTTCTCTGCAGGATCAAGAGGCCAGATGAGTAAGTTCTGGGGTCAGGATTGGCTCTAGTCCTGCCAGGGGAGAGCAAAGCTGGGTCAAGCTGTGGCCCAGATCCCTATCTATGGAAATCACCTGCTTACACCATTACGGTCCAATTTCCCAAAATTTTCAGCTTTGTCTACTTGCAGTCACTCTCCAGGCTCTGTACCTTCTTCTTCCCCTCAGCCCCAGAGCAAATCTAATGGACCCTTCAAGAACAAGGCATGGGGAAGGATCCAGATTCTAGAGTCCAGACGGCCTGGGTTAGAATAACATGCAAATTGTATTGAACTATCACTGAGTACCAGGCTCTGTGCTTAGGGCTTCTATGTTTATCATCTTTCTATTCTCAGATGAAGTAGGTACCACTACTGTGTCCATTTTACTGGTGAGAAAACTGAGGATCAGAGATATGGAGACATTTACTCAGGGTCCCATAGCAAGTAAGAGGCAGTATTTGAAGTTAGGCTGTCTGATTCTAGAGTCCAAATGTATACTCTAGGACAGGATCATCAAATGTTTGCAAAGGCCAGGCAGGTAATATGGACAACAATGGCTGTGTGGGGACTGAGGATATAAAGAGGTCCCATGAACTGTTCGAAGTCAGCACCCATGATTCAACTTTAGCTGATAGTTGCCGCGCAGGGATATGGGCCTGCTGTAACCAGATCTCCCAAATTTTCAAGAAGGTCTATAAATAGGAATATTTATAGGAAATCTCTTGAGTTTTAAAAGTTGGCAACTTAATTCTTTAAAAAACAAACGATGAGCCAAGCAAAATATGTCTGTAAACTGGCTTGAGTTCATGGTGTGCCAGTTTCTAAACTCTGGCCTTGGATTTTAGTGTTAACTCTAATAATAATAGCAAACACCCAATGCTTACGAGTGCCTGGCACTGTTATCATTGATTGGGATATCATCATTCAATTTTCACAACAATCCTATAAGGCAGGTAGGTGCTATTATTAATATTAATCCCCATTTTCCAGATGAGGGAATTGAAGCACATCACTTGCTCAAGACTACACAGCTTGCAGACCTTATAATGCACCCAAGCAGGCAGCCTAGCTCCAGAATCTGTGCTTCTTAACTCCTATGTTATAACAAGATGAAATAGTCAGAAACATGTCATCCAGCCCTCTTTGAGAGGTGGATGGGGACACCAAGGCCCAGAACAGACCAGGCTTGCCAAGGCTGCCCATCCATGCATTCAACAAGACTGGGAGCCCAAGATGCTGGAAAGAAAGAAGGCTAAGGGGACAAAGGTGGCACCAGCCCCAGCTGTCATGAAAAAGCAGGAGGCCAAAGAGATGGCAAATCCCATTTGATAAAAAACCCCAATACTTTTGTCATTGGACAGGATGTCCAGCCCAAAGGACCTCATCCACTTTGTCAGATGGCCCCTGTACGTTCTGCTGTAGCGACAAAGAGCTGTTCTCTCTAAGCGCTTGAAAGTGCCTCCTGCCATTACCCATTTCACCCAGGCCTTGGACCGCCAGACGGCTACTCAACTGCTTAAGCTGGCCCACAAATACAGACCAGAGACCGCAAGAGAAGAAGCAGAGATTGTTGGCTTGGGCTGAGAAAAAGCTTCCGGCACAAGGGAGGTCCCTACCAAGAGGCCACCTCTCCTTCAAGCAGGAGTTAATACTGTCACCACTTTGGTGGAGCACAAGAAGACTCAGCTGGCAGTGACTGCACATGACATGGATCTCATTGAGCTGGTAGTCTTCCTACCTGCCCTGTGCTATACATGGTGGTTCCTGTGGTGTCTAGTCCCCAGGAAGACCTGTACCACTGTCGCCTTCACACAGGTTAACTCAGAAGGCTAAGGAGTGCTGGCTAAGCTGGTAGAAGCTATCTGGACCCATTACAACAACAGATATGATGAGATCTACTGTCACTAGGGAGGCAACGTCCTGGGCCCAAAATCAGTGGCTTGCACTGCCGAGCTGGAAAAGGCAAGGGCTAAAGAACTGGCCACCAAGCTGGCTGAGTGTACACTATTAAATTTTCTGAACATAAAAGTAATAAAAATTCCCCTTCAAGGAAAACAAAGCCTGGGAGTCTTTTCCCCTGCCAGGCACTGTTCTAAGTTCTCTAGATACATCAGTGATACATGCCAACAGGCAAAAGCCCTGTTTCTGTTGAGGAGGTTATGAACACTCAATCCATCCTCTCTTCCCCACAGGTGGCTATGGTGGAGGTACAACTGGAGAACAACCACGAATACCCGCCAGGCCTGCTGGTGGCCTTTAGTGCCTGCACCACCATACTAGTAGCTGTGCATCTTTTTGCACTGATGGTCTCCACGTGTCTTCTGCCCCACATTGAAGCTGTTAGCAACATCCACAACCTCAACTCTGTCCACCAGTCTCCACACCAGCGCCTCCACCGCTATGTGGAGCTGGCCTGGGGCTTCTCCACTGTCCTGGGCACCTTTCTCTTCCTCGCTGAAGTTGTCTTGGTTGGCTGGGTCAAGTTTGTACCCATTGGGGCCCCCGTGGGGACGCCAGCCCCCATAGTATCTGCCTCCCAGGTGCCTGCAACTCTGCCACTAGGGACCACCTCCCTTAGTCCAGCTTCTGTAGCCTCACCACAGGCTGAATCATTTGAGGCTTGCCCACCCTGGCAATCATGTGGTGGTGATAGGGCCCATGGACCAGGCTGGCAAGCAGCCATGGCCTCCACAGCAATTATGGTACCTGTGGGGCTTGTGTTCGTGGCCTTTGCTCTGCATTTCTACCGCTCCTTGGTGGCACACAAGACGGATCGCCACAAGCAGGAGCTAGAGGAGCTGAGTCGCCTACAGGGGGAGCTGCAGGCTGTGTGAGGCTGGTGTTAACCACCTCTGCAAGCATTACCTCCCTCAGGGATCAACCAAAGATCCTAAGTCTACAGACCACTTCCCTAACCCTGCCTGGAAGCACTTCCTATGGTTACTCTCAGAGACCAGATTCCTGCCCTCAGGGTCCTTTGGGCTGGGTCTTGGGGCAGCTCCCACAATCCAAGGGCTTCTTCCTATCAGACTCTCCCATGAGTTTTCGTTAAGTTTCACTGTACCCTGTATCTGGGAGGAGCAAGGGAAGAAGGGGAAGGTCCTCAGTCCAGAGGCAGGGAGACGCTGGTCAGACCTTTGGTGCTGACCCTTAGCCCCTTGCCCCAATACAGAATATGGAGGTCAGGTTACATACCCAGCTGCCCCAGAGGCAGCCAACCTTTGCTTTGTTTTTGTAGGATCTATTTTATGGTTGGCATTTGTTGGGGAAGCTTTTCCCCATCCCTAGATTTTGATGGGTTCCACACTCTTGCTTTAGTTGCTAGAGAGGTATTTGGGTGTTTCTGCCCTGGCTAAGGTCCAGCCTTTCCTAGGAGTTTCCCTGATTTTGAAGGTCCAAGTGCCTGTCCAACTTCCCTAGACCCACACTTAATGCTTCTATAACTGGTTCTTACTCTTCTATGCCAGGGGTGAGGGGTCTTTAGGAGATAGGGCCTTGTGAGCCCAGGCTGACTGCCTAGCAAGGGTTGGGGTGAGGTTTTAAAAGAGACGGTCCAGTCACTAGCTCTTGGTATACAAAGCTATTCTGACACTGAATTTTTGATGCACCTTGTTTGTATAATAAATTGTTTCACAAATGTCCCTGTGGCTGTGAATGTGGTGAAGGGGAGGCCTCCTTGGGGTCAGATGACTTGTTCCTAAGAGCCTGGTAGAGGCAAGCGTACCTGGAGGTGGGACAATGTTAATAGTGGGTTCCAGGTATGACCCCTTTCTGGTTATTGATAGGGGCCAGTAGCTTCTGAATGTAAAATGAGTTAGTCTAAGGCAAATGGCTTTTGCAGTCTTGTCCCTGAGCCCAGGGTCTCTGTCTCTTCCATTGAGGATTTAGTAATTATAAGTTTCTTTCCTGAGTGACTACTGCATACTGGGGGCTTTTCATGGATCATCTCATTTAGCCCTCACATAACCATTTCAGAGGTAAGGAAGCTGAAGCCCAAGAAATGAGGGTGCTGCCTAGAGTCACATAGCAGTCAGTGAAAACTTGGACTACCTTTATCATCACATGAGGAATCTCTGAGAAAAGGAGCCCACACCTTTCAACTGGGACAAGAGAAAGGAGTATGATCTCATCACCCATGCTTCCTTGTAAATTAATTTTTTCAGCCTCATTTTCCTCAAAAATTGAAAGGGTCTTAATCCTCTCTTCCATTTTTATGGTGTGAGATCTTGAACAAGTCTCCCTATTACTTAAAATGGTGAATTTGCATGGTTACGGGCTTTTCCTGTGATGTTCTGATGCCTACAATAGTCCCTCTTGCAATTAATGTCCATTTCAAAGGAAGACTTTGAAGCTTTGAGAGGTCAATGGTTTGCCCAAGGTCATACAGTAAGCAGTGTCTGGAACTTAGGGCATGCTCAGCTCAGGCAGAAGGGCCTCCTGGGAATGCCATCACCTAAAGACCAGGACACTCTCCCAGGTCTAACTCTGGGCTGTGCTGCCCTCGAGCGGCAGTACCACGTAAGCATCGGGGTCCCCTTGGCTGAAAACGGCGGGAACTGGGACCATAATTCCTGGAGAAGTGACCAGCCCACACTAGTTCCTGTAAAACCTAGTTTATTTTTTACAGGGCCCATTCAAGGATCTGTAGGCCCCACCGCCCCACCAGGTTTATATACAGAACTTTAAGACAGCCTCGGATTTAATCACGAATAGTGGGCCAAGTAAGGGCAAAATGCGGCACTTTCTGCAGGCCTCAGTCTCCCCATCTGTCAAGTGGGCACCTTAAAATAGCTGGAGGCCCAAGAGAAATAACGGGAGGAAAATTCTCCCTGCGTTATGTGAGATGCCAAGGAGACGGCCTGAGTCACCACGGTCGGTTGTATTTTTCCACCTCCCGGGCACCCCTCCCAACCCGCCCCGGTTTCGTGGGTCCTACAGGAAGCGCCCCAGCGACGCCAGGTTCCGTACATTCTTGACCACGCCCTCTGCGCACGACGCCTTGGCCCCGCCCACAGGAGTCGCAGATTCTCTAGGTGGGCTCCTCCTTCGAATTACTCAGGTTCCTATGCTCCGCGGAAACTTCTCGTCGGACTTCGAGGAGCTTTGGGCCGTACTCATTTTCCCCAGGTCGGAAATGGGCAGTCCTCCGAATTGTGCTAGTAAGAAAGATCCATAAATAGTGGCCGACTCTGCCAACAGGACTTAGCTAACCAGACATTATTTTCTTGACTCCACCAAGGCGGATAAAGGGAGGCAGCAGCTTGGGCCAGGACCTGTGGCGAATCTGCAGCCTCTTAGACCTTTGGCCGCGTAAGAAGGGGGCAGGCAAGAGAAAAGGAGTGCGCGTCCCGTCCACCCATTCGCCCCGCCCGCCTGACGAATCTGCGCCCGTTCAACGCACCACTCATCTCCCCAGCTCTAGCGGGCCTCCTCCCCTCCGCCCCGCCCCCTTTTCCTCAGGGATTAGTCGCTGCTTTTGTCGCCGCAGATTCGTCAACGACCCCAGCCCAGAGCAGCTGCATACTCGTGAAGCCCACTCTCCGGGGGATGCGGCCAATCTCCAGGCTCCCTGGGCCGCAACTCTCGAGCCTCACAGGGCGCCGGCCGAGGCGCAACCGCTATCCTCGGCCCCGTGGTTCTCCCGGTGGCGCTCGTGGCGAAAGTGCGAATGTCGATACTGTGCCCACTGGGCCTCTCGCAGGTGGCGGTGGTGTTTGGTGCGCGCGCCGGGGAGGTGGTGGTGGGGGGGCGCCGCCGCCGCCGCCACCGCTGCGGGGCCGGGTCTCGCGCTGCCGCCGCAGCCGCCGCCTCGCGCCACTAAGGTGCCGCGCGAGGTGGGGGGAGGGGGAGCCGCTCGACACGAGCGGGTGAGTGGGGCCGCGCCGCGCGTGCGCGAAGATGGGGGGGCAGAACGCGCCGGGGCGGGAGGAGAAGGCAGCGGCGCGCATTCCCCCCACCTCCCTGCCCGGATTCGGGGCCGAAGCCGGGTCTCGGGCTCGGTCTCGCGGTGTTTACAACGCCCCGAATAGGTGCCACCTTTGGCTGGAGGATCGGGGCGCGGGGACGCGAGCGGGTGTGTGGGAGCGGGAGCCGGGCTTGGCCCGGGCCGCTGGCCGGTGAGGAGGCGGGAGGGGGCGGGGCCTGCCAGGGGACGGGGGAGGGGTCTTACTCCGAGGCCAAGTGGGGCGCGCGCTAGGGAGAGCGGGGACGCGAGATGGGCCTGGGGGTCTGAGAGGAGAGTTGAGGGGAGGAGAGAGAATGGGTTGTTATGGTGAAAGTATACTTGGGGGCAAACCTGGGGGAGCCACGGGTCATGGTGAGATGAGAGAACCCGGAGTCTGGTCTAGTCAGTGAGGGGCAGCAAGGGAGTCAGGCCTAACACCTGAACCCCCTTGCGTATTCCTCTCTCCTAATAGTGTAAATGAGCAAAGATGGATCAGGAAGGTGGGGGAGATGGGCAAAAGGCCCCGAGCTTCCAGTGGCGGAACTACAAGCTCATCGTGGATCCTGCCTTGGACCCTGCCTTGCGCAGGCCCTCTCAGAAGGTGTACCGCTACGATGGAATCCACTTCAGTGTCAACGTGAGTGCCCAGGACTTTCCTTGCCATGTAGGGCACTTCAGGCCCCATTCTCCTATTAGCGAGTTCTTTTCAGCCCCTACACCTTCCATACCCATAGCCTACTTGCTTAAAAAGTGAGCAAACCAGAATCTAACTCTTGCATGTCGGTCTCCAGTGGGCTTCTTAGAGCTCAGTAATGTGGTTGGTTGCACCTTGAGCTATCTTTTTATTCCTGCTTTCCTTCCTAGGACTCAAAGTACATACCAGTCGAAGACCTCCAAGACCCCCGTTGCCATGTCAGGTCCAAAAACAGAGACTTTTCCCTCCCAGTCCCTAAGTTTAAGGTATGTATCTGCTAGTCTCCTGGCGTGGTGGCCCTTGGAGGGTGTGGAGGATCCATCCTGGCAGTCTAGTCTTAATGGAGCCTAATAAAAGGGAGTTTTCCAACGAAAGGATCACAGCCAGACCTAACAACCTCTGAGGCTGTGAGACTGAATTGTTGTGGACAGGAGGTATGTTTATGTTCTGCAAAGGTAGAGGTGAGGGATCCTAAACAGAGGTGTTGGCTTCTTGAGGTATACCATAAAGACAGGTTTAGCTGCTATATCTATCACTATGTATTCCTAGACAGTGCATAGCTTAACAGTGCTCTGGTGTGATACCCCAGTTACTCACGAATTAAGTGGAGTGTCAAGGCCAGGAATCCATCTCCAGAGTCCTCTGATCCTCACCCCTCATTTGGCCATTTGATCCTCCATCTTGTGTCCTCAGAGGATCCCCATTTCACTGGCTAGGCAGGATACTCATTGGGCCTTGGGCTGGGCCTACAAAATTGGTGGTTCTTAGTTCCTTTCACTAATTCTTTATTCCTTGTTTTTAAATAAATCATTTGCGGGGTCCCCTCACCCGTCTTTTTTCACTTTGTACACTTTCCCATGGACAATCTCTTTTAACACCCACAACTTCATTATTACCAAAATGCTGATGACTTCTAAATCTCTGTTTCCGAATAAGATGAGTCTTTTGGACTCAGACTTAAGTGCATGGTAGTGGGACAGCTCCATCTGGAGGCCCCATAGTCATCACAAACTCTGGAGATCTACACAAATGATCTTTACCCCTTTAATCCTGCCCTCCCTTCCATCTACTCAGCTGTACAAGCTAGAAACCTAGGCGTCATTCTGTGATTCTCTTCTCCTTTATCACATAGTCTGTCACAAAGTTCTACTGACCCTTTTTCCCAAACACATCTTTTTATCTTAATAATTCTATTTTTATTGCCATTTTTTAAATGCAGACTCTTGTATTCATTTTATCTGGTTTCCTTACCTGCATTCTCTTCTTCATTTCATACTCTACCATACTGTCATTTTGTCTGGTTGTTTTTTTTTAAAGATTTATCTTATTTTTTTGACAGAGACAGAGAGAGAGGCAGAGAGAAGGGCAGGCCCAGAGCCCTCTCCATAGTTGTACGTCATCAGTTTTCAACATGGTTTTGTTCCACACAGGTGGGCGGGGGCCTCCCGCATGGGAAGCACACCCCAGTTCAGCATATGGATCCATGTGGGCTGGGGCCAGGATTCAATCTTCAGGTCCCTGGGACTGCAAAGCAAGCGCTTAACACACTGAGCCATCCCAGCTTCTCCTCATCTTGTCTTTTTGACTTTACTGTTCTCTGATTTTATTTTTATTGCCAATTCCATGTTTTTTGTACATTGACACATATGAACATGGAGCTGGTCAAGCCTCATCTTCTGCCTTGATACTGTGTACCTGTGTTTCATCCTACCACACACTTTGCAATTTCTAGGAAATGCTAAGTTATTTTATAGTTCCTTGCTGTCCCAAGTTTTTTTCATTTTGGTGAACTCCTGTTTGTCCAGAAAGCCCAGTACAAATGATACCATCTATATGAATTCTTCCTTACCGCCACTTTGAACAAAGGTTTACTTCTGTGGGCTCCCAAACACCCTGTCTATACCTCTGCCAACACTTGCTATGTCATGTTATGATTGTGTGTGTCTTTCTGTCTTGTCTACTTTTCTGGACAGTGGGCAACCAGTCCAGCTTTGTATTCCTAATGCCCAGTCCGGGGTAATTACTTAGTAAAAGCTGAGGTAGTAAATTATTTTTTCACAACTAGTTCCTTCCATGTATGTTTATTTCTGAGTTTGTACATGGCTTCCCCTGGTTCTTGCCATTATTCAGTGGTGAGAAAAATTCAGTGAAGAGAGGGGTCAAAACTGATATATCCTTTGATAGGGCCCCTTCCCCATTCCCTTGCCTCTCAGTTGCCCAGTCCTATTTCTCTTAACCTCATGGATCGCTCTAAAATTTCCCAAAGAACAAAGGAACAGTAGTCAGTATTGAGACCCCAGACTTAACTCTCATCCTCTCCACAGCTGGATGAGTTCTATATTGGACAGATCCCACTGAAGGAAGTGACTTTTGCAAGGCTGAATGACAATGTGCGGGAGACCTTCCTGAAGGATATGTGCCGAAAGTATGGCGAGGTGGAAGAGGTAGAGATCCTTCTTCACCCCCGTACTCGCAAGCACCTGGGCCTGGCCCGCGTGCTCTTTACCAGCACCCGGGGAGCCAAGGAAACGGTAAAAAACCTCCACCTTACCTCCGTCATGGGCAACATCATCCATGCGCAGCTCGACATCAAAGGTGAGGGTTCTCTTGCCTGCTGCCAAAGCTGGGCTCCAGCAGAGCTTGTACACGGGCAAATGCCAATTGGGGCCAGGCAAGTGATCAGATTCATGATTCCTTATCTGAAACTCTTGGAATGGGATGGGCTTCTGAAATCAGAATTTTACAAAGGGATTATGGTACGTATGTGGTATTTTGTGTGTTATCTCCAGCAGGGTTGGGACAACACCCTATAGCCTCGAATATGAGTATATTTATAAGAAAACGTATGAAGGGTTGGGTAGGATGAGTAAAACTGTAGTAAATAGCCTCAGCTCTGGTTAACAGTTAACACAGAATTTTCCCCAGAATACTGGGTTTTCAGGTTTTTGGGTTTTGAAATTTTGGGTTGAGAATTGGGGACCTATTGTATAGGTGGGTGAGTGAAGGAAGAACTCTGGGCTTTTGTGTCAGTAGTAGGGAGGGGTGGGGATTGTGGCATACTGTAATATACAGTATCATCTGAAGGAGGCAGCTAGCTATTAGTAGTCATTAGCCAGTTTGCAAGTGGGAGTGAAGACTAATATTGCCAAACAATTAGTTTTTTATTGAAAGCCAGAAATGATTGTGTAGAGCAAATAAAACACAACTGTGGGCTAGCTCTCAGGCTGATGTTTTGCAACATATAGGATGGAGAGCATGCTAGGATCTAGCATCAGATGACCTGGGTTTGAATCCAGTTCTGCCATCTGACCAACTTTGTGACTTCGGGCAGGTCAATTTTCTTTAAGCCTATTAAGTAGGGGCTCTGATGCTTTTCCCTCCTGGTGGTCATCCAATGTATTAACACCTGTGGAAAAAACTGTGAGGTGTCATACAACATGTTTGTAGTAGTTGTTAGGTGGGGAGGAGGTAAATCCCAAAAATAGATAGAAGAATTAAAATCCCCCAAACCATGACTCAACTTGAAACCTGAGGAAGAAATGGGAATACCAAATTTGGAAGGAGTTGTTTCCTCTATCTGACTTGTTGGTTCCCACTTTTCTCCCTCCAGGACAACAACGAATGAAGTACTATGAACTGATAGTCAATGGCTCCTACACCCCTCAGACGGTGCCCACTGGGGGCAAGGCCCTGAGTGAAAAGTTCCAGGGCTCTGGTGCAGCCACTGAAACGGTGAGAAGCTTGTGGTCGCCATAGCCCTAGACCTGTGAGCACTGTACTCGAGAGCCAGGACCAGTTGTAGGGAGGGTTTGGACTTTACTGTTCAGTATAGGAAGAGCCAAGAAGAGAATCTAAGATGCTTTCAAAAGATGGGGAATTGGGACTCTTGGTTTGGGGAAAGTTGAGTTGTGAAATGCTGCTTACCTCTTTTCCTTTCTCTGTGCTCCATTCTTCCCCTCCAGACTGAATCCCGCCGCCGCTCCTCCGACACAGCTGCCTACCCAGCAGGTACTGCTGTGGTGGGCACTCCTGGCAACGGCACTCCTTGCTCCCAGGACACAAGCTTCTCCAGCAGCCGACAAGACACCCCATCTTCCTTTGGCCAGTTCACCCCTCAGTCCTCCCAAGGAACCCCCTACACATCTCGGGGCAGCACCCCCTACTCTCAGGACTCTGCCTACTCCAGCAGGTACAGAGTAAATATCGTCTGTGACCCCCCCAGATTCAGGAAACCCAGAATTTCTCTAAGAAGGAGTTGGGAATAACATGTCCTAGTTTCTCTTGGATTTAGCCAATAAGTGCTGGTTCTTTTTTTTATTTTATTTATTTATTTATTTATTTATTTATTTTTTGACACAGAGAGAGAGAGAGAGATACAGAGACAGAGAGAGAACTGAACTGGGGGAACTCCCCAGTTCAGCATATGCACAGGCCAGGGCCAGGATTCGATCCTCGGTCCCCGGCGCTGCAAAGTGAGCGCTTAACCCACTGAACCATCCCGGCTTCCCCAATAAGTGCTGGTTCTTAGGGAACTCACTAGGTACCCAAGAATATTTAGGTGGTCCTTTGGGGCAGTATCGAGGGGCACTGGGTCCTGGGGGCTGAGACCCTAGGATTTGGTCATACAGAGTTGCACCCAGCTAACTCCTGCACTTTTCTTTAGCACCACTTCAACCTCTTTCAAGCCCCGGCGGTCAGAGAACAGCTACCAAGATTCCTTTTCCCGCCGTCATTTCTCTGCGTCTTCAGCCCCCACAACCACCTCTGTAGCCATCTCTGTCACCAGTGCAGCCACTGCCACATCGTCCACCTCCTCCTCCTCCTCCTCCTCCTCATTGTCCTCGTCGTCTTCCTCATCCTCTCATTTTCGTGGTTCTGACTCAAACTACCCAGCATATTATGAAAGCTGGAATCGCTACCAACGCCATCCTTCTTACCCACCCCGCCGGGCACCTCGAGAGGAGCCCCCTGGGGCGCCTTTTGCTGAAAATACAGCTGAGCGCTTTCCACCTTCCTACACCTCCTACTTGCCCCCTGAGCCCAGCCGACCCCCTGACCAGGACTACCGGCCTCCTGCCTCAGAGGCTACAACCCCGGAGCCTCCAGAACCTGGGGGAGTGGGCGCTGCTGGGGGGCTCAGCCCTGAGAGAGAAGAAGTTCGTACCTCCCCCCGCCCAGCCTCGCCTGCCCGTTCGGGCTCCCCAGCCCCAGAGACCACCAATGAGAGTGTGCCCTTCGCTCAACACAGCAGCCTGGATTCCCGCATTGAGATGTTGCTGAAGGAGCAGCGCTCCAAGTTTTCATTCCTGGCCTCTGACACAGAGGAAGAGGAAGAAAACAGCTCCGCCGGCCCTGGGGCTAGAGACACAGGGATCGAGATGCCTTCTGGGTCAAGCCACGGGCCCTGCACACCTCCTCCAGCCCCAGCAAATTTTGAGGACGTGGCACCTACAGGGAGTGGGGAACCAGTGGCTACCCAGGAGTCTCCCAAGGCCAATGGACAGAACCAGGTGAGGTTGGGGTCAACTAGCAGAGGTGCCTGGGATCAGGGAGGTGGGGTTGAGCCCAGGAAGAGAGGAAAGGGAACTAAGCAAGAAGATGGGAATTTGAGGGAAAGTCCAGGGAAGAGGCTGAAACTTTCTGTGACCCTTCCTCTACACCCCTGCAGGCTTCTCCATGCTCTTCTGGAGAGGACATGGAGATCTCCGACGATGACAGGGGTGGCTCACCCCCTCCAGCCCCAACACCTCCCCAGCAGCCTCCGCCCCCTCCCCCGCCACCCCCGCCACCCCCTCCCTACCTGGCTTCCCTTCCCCTTGGTTATCCTCACCAGCCTGCCTACCTCCTGCCACCACGACCTGATGGGCCACCACCCCCTGAATATCCCCCACCTCCTCCGCCACCTCCCCACATCTATGATTTTGTGAACTCTCTAGAGCTCATGGATCGACTTGGGGCTCAGTGGGGAGGAATGCCCATGTCCTTCCAGATGCAGACCCAGATGTTAACTCGGCTCCACCAGCTCCGGCAGGGCAAGGGAATGACTGCTGCCTCTGCCGGACCCCCTGGTGGGGCCTTTGGGGAGGCCTTCCTCCCATTTCCGCCCCCCCAGGAGGCAGCCTATGGCTTATCCTATGCCCTGTACGCACAAGGGCAAGAGGGCCGAGGGGCATACTCCCGGGAGGCCTACCACCTGCCTTTGCCCATGGCAGCCGAGCCCCTGCCCTCCTCTTCAGTCTCAGGAGAGGTGGCCCGGCTGCCACCCAGAGAGGAAGCAGAGCTGGCAGACGGCAAGGCCCTACCATCAGCAGGCACCGTGGGCCGTGTGCTGGCCACCCTAGTCCAAGAGATGAAGAGCATCATGCAGCGAGACCTCAACCGCAAGATGGTGGAAAATGTGGCCTTTGGAGCCTTTGACCAGTGGTGGGAAAGCAAGGAAGAAAAGGCCAAGGTGAGGGCCAAAGCCTGGCCCTGGGGAAACCTGGGCCTCCACTGCAGGAAGTAGCCCTCTTGCTTCTCCTGGCTGCACAGCTCGAAGTAGGGCAGAGGGGTGATCAAGGCAAGGGGACAGAGACTGGGCACTTGGTGGGACACTGGTTGGGCAGGGGAGTTGGGGGCACACAGAACGCCTGAGAGTCTGCAGAGCTTTGTCCTCACTCTGGTGCTCACTTGCGATGGACAAGGCCCTTAACTGTCTGGGCTTTCATCTTCAGTGTCTCCATTTGTAGAGTGGGGAGGATAGTAGCTGCTTCCTAAGGGTGATAGATAGACTTTTGAGGAGATGCTTCTACAGGGGCTGGTACAGGGGAGGTATGGCATAGATGTACATCAAATGGAGGAGTGAGTAGATGCATTTCTGTATTCCTGGGGCCTGGGAGTAGTTCTTGGGCAGGAGGGACCACCTGGGTTCTGGGGCTCAGTCCCCCAATACTGCCTGCAGCCATTCCAGAATGCAGCCAAACAGCAAGCCAAGGAGGAAGATAAAGAGAAGACAAAGCTGAAAGAGCCAGGCCTGCTGTCCCTTGTAGACTGGGCGAAGAGTGGGGGTACCACGGGCATGGAGGCCTTTGCCTTTGGGTCAGGGCTGCGAGGGGCGCTGCGGCTGCCTTCCTTCAAGGTACCCAGACTGTGGTCTTGCCTGGTAGAGTGGGGAGAAGCGGGGAGGAGGGCCTACTTCCTTGGGGTAGGGGTGGTTGGGAACCGTGCGTGTTTGAGTTCTAGGTGGGTTCTGCCTTTTTCCATCCCCTAGGTAAAGCGAAAAGAGCCTTCAGAAATTTCAGAGGCCAGTGAGGAAAAGAGGCCCCGGCCTTCCACTCCGGCTGAGGAAGATGAAGATGGTGAGTGGAAGGTCAGGTGGAAGGAGAAAGGGGAAAGGCTGCTTATATTCTGATAGGAAAGCAAGAGGCCAGGATGAAGGGGTGAAGGTGTCCTGAAGGCAAGGAGACAAGTAGAGATTTTGTTCCAGGGTTATAAGAAAGCAGTTCTGAGAGATGTGAGAAGCTTCAGGTAGGATAGTCCCGGGATTTTAGTTACATTTCTATGAAGATTTATTTCTGGGAAGCCGGGATGGCTCAGTGGGTTAAGCGCTCACTTTGCAACCCCGGGGACCGAGGATCGAATCCCGGCTTCAGCCCGTGTGGACCCATGTGCTGCACTGGGGAGTGCCCCAGTTCAGTTCTCTCTCTGTCTCTGTATCTCTCTCTCTCTCTCTCTTTCTCTCTCTCTCTCTCTCTCTCAAAAACAATAAAGAAAATGTTAAAGATTTATTTCTATTTTTTTTGACACAGAGAGAGAGAGAGAGAGATACAGAGACAGAGAGAAAGGGGAGGGCCCAGAACAGTCTCCATAGTTGCACATCATTGGTTTTTCCACATAGTTTCATTCCACAGGTGGGCGCAGCAGCTGCACAGGGCAGGAACTGGGCCTGGGTCTCACCCCAGTGAGAACTGAACTGGGGGCACTCCTCAGTTCAGCATATGGGTCCACATGGGCTGGGGCCAGGATTCGATCCTCGGTCCCCGGGGTTGCAAAGTGAGCGCTTAACCCACTGAGTCATCCCGGCTTCCCCTAGTTATAGTTCTTACTCTGGCATGCTGACTTAAGTTTTCTCTATTCCAGTTTTTTCCTGTAAGATAGAATAATAATCCAGCATCTAAAAGCACAGAATTTCAAGGTTAAACAGGTCATCTACTCAAGTTTATCATCTAATGCTTGCGCTCTCTTATAACCTTGCCAGTTTATCTAAATCTAAACTATTGGTTGACAGCCTTTGTGGCTGGGAAACTTCCTTATCAAGTCTGATCTGCTTGCCTGGAAACCCATTGGCCTTAGTAGTAGTTTTTTGAGCCAGGCATAAGTCAGCCAGCTGACTCCTCTACCCAACCCAGAAAACGAAAAGTAAAATGAGTGTGATGCGTTTAAAACTGTAAAACATTAATTAGCTCTGAAGTTTTTGTGTCTCTGCTGAGCCTGAACTTCTTGTGTGTAAAACCTCTTGTGGGACTATCAGGAAGATCAGCCACAGTGCATGCAAAGCTGCTTTCACAGGGTCAGGAAACGGTAATGTTACTGCTGATGGCACATTGCCCTAACTACTCCTCACCTGGACCTAGACCCTGAGCGAGAGAAGGAGACTGGAGAGCCAGGACGTCCAGGGACCAAGCCCCCAAAGCGAGACGAAGAACGAAACAAGACCCAGGGCAAACACCGCAAGTCCTTTGCTTTGGACAGTGAAGGGGAAGAGGCATCCCAGGAGTCGTCCTCAGAGAAGGTAAGGAGCCAAGGTACCAAGCCCCTGCCCAGGAGCCTACTTCCTGAGTTCCTGTCCACATAGCTAACTTTCCTTGGGCTGGAGCCCAGGTTGCTGTGCCTTCTAGACGACCAGTTGTCCTTTTTCTGTTAGTCCCTATTTGTCACTTTCCTTAAGGATGAGGATGAGGATGAGGAAGATGAAGAAGATGAAGAACATGAGGAAGCCATGGATACTGGAAAGAAAGAGACAGAGGCATCAGATGGTAAGCACAGCCAGAATACAGTAGAAATCTGGCTTGGGGAAGAAGGGGTTCAGCAACCTATCTAGCCTTTTCCTGAGCCCGTGTAACCTTCCTGCTGGGTTTATTGGCCACCTTTGTCCTCCCCAAAGCAACTTTTTTTAGTCTTCTCCTTTGAAACCCTTGGCCCATTGTAAGTAAGAACCCCAATACCCAGAATGCTTCCTCCTGCTTACCTCTGCTATTGAAACATGGATCTTGCCTGAAGGTAGCCTCTCAATAGAGCCTGTTAATTTCCCAAGCCCTCGAGATATGGGGTCACATTCTCCTGCTGCCCTTTGGGGCTACCATGCTGTGCCTTTCCATTGTGAAGCACTGGTCTATCTTTAAGGCTCAGCCACCGAGTGGGGCCTCCCTCTTCCCCTCCCTGCAACTGCCACCACCAGACACAGTTTCTTCAGTCAAGCACCTTTTACTTCCCCACATTCATTGGTGCTTGGGGACATGGGTTAGTCTTTCTTTTCATTCATTTGGTCAGAAGTAAATATTGAACCCCTACTCTATGCCAGGCACTGTTCTAGGTGTTGGGGACGTATCAGTGACCAAGACAGATGTGGTTCCAGCTTTTGGGGAGCTTGTGATCAGTTGGTGGGGAGGAGGAGACTTGATGAAAAGTGCATTTGAGATACAAATATGCGCTTTGAAGAAGCTAAAATGGGAGTGCGGGATAGCTCAGCAGATTTGAGCTCTTGCCTTGCAACCGCAAGGTCCAGGAACCGAGTACCGGCCCCAGCCTGTGCAAACCCACATGATGAACGGTGGTGCAACTGGTAACTGCTGGGATGGCAGCGAAGGTTCTCACCTCCCATGAGGGAGCCCCCCTCCCACCCCACCCAACTAGTGATGTACAACTATGGAGATTGCTCTGGGCCCCCTCCTCCTCCTCTCTCTCTCAGACAATAAAATAAATCTGGGAAAAAAGGAAGGTAAAATAGGTTAATGTCGTTTAGACTGACAGGTTGGGGGAACTAGGGAAAGATTATCTGTTTTATATCTGATGGTAAAGAAATGACTCTGAGTGCTTTCATTTTTGTAGAGGCCAGAACAGTGAGAATGATGATTTGAGATCCTCTTCAGTAAGGCAGAGGGCAAGGTCTTCTGCTGAGTGTGAGGATATACAGGACCCCTACACCAGCAGTCCCCAACCTTTTTGGCACCAGGGACCAGTTTCATGAAGACCCTTTTTCCTGGGGCGGCGAGGGGGAGGGGAGGGGGGGATGCGCCTGTGCAGTTCACAACAGGGTTCCTGCTCCTATGAGAATCTAATGCTGCCGCTGAGGTGGAGCTCAGGTGGTAATGTGAGTGATAGGGAGCGTCTGTAAATACAGATGAAGCTTCACTAACTTGCCTGCTGCTCATCCCACTGCTGTGTGTCCCAGTTCCTAACAGGCCATGGAGTGGTACTGGTCTGTGGCCCGGGGTTGGGGACCCCTGTCCTACATATCTACTTGGTCACCAACTTGTGTCAATTGTTCCATTTTCATGTTTCTTGACTTGTTACCTTCTTTGTTCCTGCTATCCTGCCTTTCTCACTTAGAGGCTGCAGCAGTTTTGACTGATTTCCCTTTCTCTTTCCATCCATCCTTCCCTTCTATTCCAATCCATTTTCTAGCCTGCTGATGGAATTACCTTTCCTAAAATGCACACCAGACCCTGTTACGTCCTCCATAAAGTATTTTCCTGGCTCCCTATTTTCCACAGGTGATTCCTTAGCCTGGCGCTTTAGGCCATTTATAATTTAGCTCCTGCTTATCTGTTCAGCTCCATCTTGTCATTCTCCAGACCCCACACTGGCCACCACTGCCTTCTATTCTAATTTACCCATTTATGTTTCTCAGACTGCAAAATTCTTAATTTCTTAGAGCTCTTCCATCTAGAGGCACAGAGTTTATAACATTCCTCAGCTCATTTTACCTTGTAATCTTTTTTCAGAGCCCGTTGTCCAGGCAGTGTCTATAATAGACTCACTTTGGGAAAGCTTCTATAGTTAATGCAGACTGCTTATTAGTCTCCAAGTACCCTATCTTCTCTCAACCTTTGACATCCCCATTTAGCCCCCATGTCTAATTGGTGGACTCCTAGTTGTTCATTGACTTCAACATCCTTCAACAGGAATGCCTTCCCTATCTTGACCCTCCAGGCAGAATCCAGGGCTTCCCCTTACCGTGTTCCCCCAGCCCTTCCCACTGAGGTTTATCACACTGTGAACAAATTATGTGCTTATCCAACTCCTTGAGGACAGGACTGTCTAGCACCTAGCATACAGCCTGCCATATCCATGGAAGTGAGTTCAGGAAATGCACCCATGGCTTGACCAAGTGAGGGATCTTCCCACCTCGCCTGACTGCCGCTTCTGGATTTCTAGGCGAGGACGAGGAAAGCATTTCGTCCTCCAAATATTCTCTGTATGCTGACTCAGATGGTGAAAACGATAGCACCTCGGACTCCGAGAGTGGCAGCTCGTCCAGCTCCTCATCTTCCTCATCGTCTTCATCGTCTTCATCGTCCTCCTCATCCTCTGAATCCTCTTCTGAAGAAGAGGAAGAAGAGCAGCCAACACCTATACCCTCGGCATCACCACCCCCCAAAGATGTCCCTGTGCCCCTGCCAGCACCTGTGGATGAGCCCAAGCCAGAAAGGGTTGCAGTCTCCCCAGTCACACTGCTCCCCGAACAGAAGTCTCCAGCTAGACCTGCAGGTAGGTTATATTGAGCTGTTGGTTTTACCTTTGTATGTGCACGTCTCTCCGTGGGAACAGTGGGGTCGTCATTTATTAGTTGTATATAAGTGTGTGACTGGAAAACATACAAAGTTGGACAGAAGTCACTATCTCCTGTTGCTCCTTCCTGGGAGGCATTTATGGTCTAACACAGTCAAGCTGCCCTGCCATAAGTGGTTTATAGAGCCAAACAGAGTGCTTGGCTACTAAAGTAAAATAGAATGGTCTCTTCCCACGTAGTTAAGGAGAAAATTCCCAATCTAACAAATTCTTCCTATAACTTTTAAATCCATTCTTTAATGTATAGTATATACTTGCATGTGATTAAGTGGACAAATAGGTAGAAAACAACTATTAAAAACATTAACTCGGGAAAGCCGGGACGGCTCAGCGGGTTGAGCGCTCGCTTTGAGGCCACGAGGACCGAGGATCGAATCCCGGCTCCAGCCCAGGCAGGACCCACATGCTGAACTGGGGAGTTCCCACAGTTCGGTTCTCTAACTGTCTCTGTCTCTGTCTCTCTATCTGTCAAAAGTAAAATAGAAATAAATATGCACTGAAGATAAAATAATTACTCTCTATAAATATAAAAAGATATAAAAAAAACAAAACAAAACATTAACTCAGAACTTAATTCTATCTTTGCATTTCTTTGTGGATTTGCACAATTGTTATTTCATAGCACATACACATGATTGATCCTGTTGAGTGAACTGGTTTTTTTAGGCAATTGGTATTTATTTACTGAGTACTCACAGTAAGTGCAAAGGGTACGATGGTGTGTGCGCAGTAGGCACAGTTCTTGCCCTCTTGAAGCTTATGGTCCATAGGGGGAGAGAGTTCAGTTGAGGGATGAATATATAAATATCTGTGATTACCAGCTGTGATAAGCACTAAAAAAAGTACAGGGTACTCTGAGAACCTGAACACATCTGTGGGGGACATCTTTTCTGCTGAAGCATTCTAGTTCTGAGCAATCCCGCCAAAGCAGTTTGGGAGGGAGTAACATGTACAAAGGCCCTAAGGCAGAGTAAACAGCATGTTGGAAGACATAAAAGAAAGCTAATTTGGAGGGTTAAAGCAGGGTGGGGTGGGGGGCGTTGGGATTACTAAAACTGGAGAGGTGAGCAAGGCCCAGGCCATGCAAAATGAGTAGTAGGTCTTGTGAGGAATTCGTTCTTTATCTTGAGGGCAATGAAATGCCACCAGAGGAATGACATGATATATTTGTGTTTTGAAAAGATGTAGTGCAGAGAAAACTTGGAAAGAGGCCAGAGCTGATATAAGAAGATTGAGGCTTTTGCTGTAAGTTAGGCAAGTAATGGTGGTGGCTTGGAGTAGTTTTATGAAATTAGTAACTGAGTTTTCAAGATATGCTTAAAAGATGAATATGGCCTTCCAGGGATCTCTTGAATACTGAGAATCTGTGATCTGAGCTAGGTAGTAACCACATTGAAAGATGTCACATTAGTACACTCTGTTCTGGCTCAGACCCCTGGAGGGGAGTTGAGGCCCTGTCAGTCCTAAGGCTCCTCTCCTGTCCTCTCTCGAGCCCATCGAGAGCAGAGGAGCCAGTCGGGCTATAGGTCAGCAGGCATCAGTTTAGTACTCTTTTGTTCTTATTAGGGTAGGAAGAAGGTGTGGGACATTGTCAGATCTACAGTTCAGGAAGATCATTCTGGCAGAAGGCCAAGGGGTTTTGTAGACGTAAGGAAAGTGGGAGGCCCTCACATGAGAAGGTTTGAAGGGATGCAGGTAAATGAAGGGCCTAAAATAAAGCAGGAGTGGTTACAATGAGGTTCAGGGAATAGAAGTGGGGGGGTGAAGCCTTGAGAGAACTTTAGGAGGTAGAACCACTTGGTTAAACTATTTACCAGGAAAGGAAAATCAAGGACTGGCCTGGACAGACTTTTTCAGGGCAAGTGCTACTTCTGATTTTCTCCAGTGTCATGGGCCACTAGCTATTTATTATTGTTTGCTCAAGTACATACAGCCACCTCGATTGTAAAGAGCCGATTCTCTCCTCTAGCAGCTGTATATGTGTGTGTGCAAAATGTGTTTCTTTTTTGACAGAGAGAGAGATACAGAGACAGAGAGAAGGGGGAGGGCCCAGAACAGTCTCCATAGTTGCACATCATTTGTTTTTCCACATAGTTTCATTCCACAGGTGGGAGTGGGGCTGCTCAGGGCAGGAACTAGGCCGGGGTCTTCACCCCGGTGAGAACTGAACTGGAGGCACTCCCCAGTTCAGCATATGGGTCCACATGGGCCGGGGCTGGGATTCGAACCTCGGTCCCCTGGGCTACAAAGTGAGCACTTAACCCACTGAACCATCCCGGCTTCCCCAAAATGTGTTTCTTTTATGTTTAGCTGCCGATCTACTGGTCCCTAGCATCATGTGACATCTGCTATGACGCTTTTTTCTTAACTCAGGAGGTCACTCCAAAATTGTTTGGCAGTCCACTGGTGGACCATGGTTGATGTCTTGCCCAGCCCTGCTCAGATAGAACCAGAATTAGGAAGAAAGCTGATGCATTTAGTTTGATTTGAGTTTGTCAGGCCTCTGGTATTTCCAGGTGGAAACATTCAACAGGTCAATAGATCTGAAGCACTGGAAAGAACAGGGCTGGAAATGAAGTAGGTATTTGAGAGTAGTAAAAGTAGATGTGAATGTACTTGTATAAACTAGAAGAGTGTATAAAAGGAGAGAAGGGGACCAGAGCCTTAGCGTCTTAGACAGGTGGGCAAAGGGGAGCCAGAGGAGGCTGGAAAGGAGTGATCAGAGAGGTGGGAAGGAAAGCAGGGGCTGAGTCTCAAAAGAAGGGAGTGGTTTGTATCAGCAGGGCACAAGAGAGGTTGAACGATAGGAAAAGCGTCTGTTGCATTTGACAGTCAGGAGGCCACTGGTGACCTTATCAATTTCAGTAGAGTGGATCAGACTGAAGCCAAGCTATGGGATGTTAAGGAGTGAGGACAGGCACGGTCCTATCTTCTGGAAGCGTAGACTATTCTTGTGAAAGAAAAGAGGGAGTTGAGGGGTTGTCATTAGTATTAACATTTATTGAGTACCTATATGCCAGGCACTATGCCTAGCACATTGCAATCTCATTTTCTCATTCAGTTCTTACATCCTTATTATTCCCATTTTACAGATGAGGACTTCGAGGTTTAGTGAGATACTCAGGGTTACCCAGGTGGGATTGGAGAGACAGCAAGAAAAGAATTCAGAATTGACAAGAGAGGGTTTGCTTTTCACTGTAGGTGAGACTTAAGCATGTTATAATTAGGTAGGTGAACCAAGAGAAAGAAGACTTGCTGGATTAGTATATCTGGGCAGGTTGGGGCCCGGGGTAGACTCTAAATCTGATACAAATTGTCTGTAAATGAGAGGTAGGGAGGTTCATGGCCGAAGGCCTCCCTTTTCACTCTGCAGTAGGAAAGTAGGACATTTTCGGAGCCTTAGGGGGCTGGGTGAAGTAGGAGCCTTGGAAAGTGAGGAGAATGGGGACTGAGGATGAAAGCTGACTAGGTTTGCCAGAAAATCTGAAGCCCTGCTGAGGGGTGAGGGTTGTGGGTAAAGGAGGAGAAAAGGCAGGTGGTTGGGTGGATTCAGGTTGTGGAGTTTACAGGGCAGAGAAGGTAGAAGGATGTGGAAAGTGTAGTGAAGAGAGGACAAAGGGAGGGTACCTGCAGTGTGGGCACTAGAAACAAAGAAGTTAGTTCAGGAGAAGGACGATGTACTGGAAGGAAATTGAAAAGGTGAAATGGGGCAAACTGAAAGGACCCAAGAAACGGTGGTCAGAGGGTAGGTGGAGCTATTCTAGAGGGTGACAGGGTCAGGTATGTGACTGCTGGAAGATCACAGAGGATGAAGGAAGTCAGGTAAACAGGTGGGGTATCAGGCCCTGAGATAGATGGCAGAGGTGGGAGGGGAGAGGACAGTTAAGGCGGGTCCCTTGGATTTTAGAGAATGATAGGGAAATCCCATGACCAAGGGTGCAGCTAGATAGAGGGCTATATAGCCCAATGACAGGATCCCAGGAGAGGTGGAACCAAACACCAGGGATGTAGATGCTGTTAGGACTTGATTTTCTTGTGTCTTTTGATTTGGTTCATTCTTTTCTTCTGCAAATGGGCTTACTCTGCTTCTCCATTCCATAAGAGGGTGTTCGCCCCTACAGACAGACCTGTCCTAGATCCTCATTCTCGGGGAAGTTTCTGGTTGGGCTGACTTGGGTCAGGTTGTCATCAATTCATAAGGGTCGGGGGGTGGGGGTGGGGAGAGAGCATGGCAGGTCTGCAGTAGAGATGGTGGCTTTTGGGAGTTGTATAGATTGTGAAGGTACCCCAAAAGTTGTCTCCCTAAATGAAGATCATGGCCAGATTTTCTTTAGCACAGGGAAATTTGTATGAAGAAGCTGAGCCAGGATAGGAATTGGTTTTCCTCAAGAGCCAGGCTTCCAGAGGGCACAGTGGGCCAGTTTGGGATGATGGGTCCGAGGGGCAGTCTGCCCCAAAATGTTGCAATTGGTGAGAGGATTCATAAAAACTGGAGAACCTGGCATGAGTACCCTGGTGCCTCACTAGCTTCAGAGTGGACCCCAGGTGGTATCAGAGCCTTGGGAAACACAGGCTGAGGGCCTTGCTCAGGGTGCTAGATTGGGGCACAGCTAAGGCAGTGGACATATCTTGATCCCAGCCTGCTCAGGCCAACCCTGGTGCTGACTGCCCTCTAGCTCTGAGTGCTAGAGCCAGGTGTAAAACCACTGAGTCCCGATACAGGATGTCCAGAGCAGTGCAGGGCAGGACGTAAGAGCACAAACTCTACTTAGGCTGCCCTGGGTACAGATATTAGTCTGTTTGCTAGCTGTATGACCTTGAGCAGGTTATTAACCTCTCTCTGCCTCAGTTCCCGTGTCTGTCAGGTGGAGTTAGTGATTGTACTTATCTCCTAGGGTTGTTGTGAGAATTAAATGAGTACTTACTATATGTAAAAGTCTTGGATTAGTGCTTGGCATAAAATATTAGCTGTTAATATGCTGCAGCCAACCTGAAGACTAGCAATTGAGAATCACCAGCCTTTTAGTTCCAAAAGGAAGACATTATCAGTATCTGAGGAAGTCAGGGAAGCCTTCACAAAGGAGGTGGCATACAGCTGGGTCTAAAAGCTGCCTGTCAACTTTCCTGATGGGCAATGGGGAGAGGCATTTCAAACAAAGGTAAACAAGTAAGCAAAGAGGCAGGGCCCTGAAAGGCCATGACTGGTTGGGTGGCTGAAACCTAGGACGAGAGGGTGAGGTGTGGACTGGCCTCACAGGATTGTCCGATGGGTCAGGTCTGCTCGAGGGAAGGTGCTATTCGTGTCTTGAGCAGTGTGCAGACCCCGCACTCAGCATCAGATGTGGAGGGTCCAACAGAAGGAGAATGCGCTCCTTGTCCTGGGGGCTGTTCGCTGGGGAGCGACAGCATGCTTACTCAAAGACAGTATATCCCCACCCAGCCCACCCCTCCTCTTCGGCATCTCAGCTTCCTTTCAGCTTTAGATGGGACTTACTGACTCCCTCCCCACCTGAGCCAATCCCCGTGCTGTGTGGGAGGCCGTGGGGACCAAGGCAGATTTGATAAAATATTTTAGTACAAAGATTCAACTTATATTGTATTTTTTTCATTTCACTAAAGGGGAGAATGTTTTTGTGACTGAAATAATGGATACTTTAGTTTAGATCTGGCTCAATGCATCCTTATTATTAAATGCAGCTGACAGAAATTGTCTTGATCTGTGTTCCTAGTTGTTGGCTATAGTTCCGTTACCACTGGTATTCAGTAAAAAGGCTAGTCTGGGTGTCTGTTCCCTTAGAGCCCCCACTCTACGCCACTCTTTATGTTTGGACTGTACAGTTGTTTCGTGTAATTGTTGTACTGTAAGCTCTGCGAGGGTTTTGAAAGTGTCTGCTCATGTTTTTTCCATACCTGACACGTAGTTGGTGTTCAGTAAATGTGGAATGTATGCATGAGCAGGTGCAAAACCTGCCAAGGGAGGCTATAGTGCTAAGGACATTGCAAGTGTGAGAGGCAGGCTGTGTGTTCCCTGAGTGAGTAGGAGTGTGTCAGAAACTGAGGAGAGAATGAGTACAGCCTGTTGTAGGGCAACTGAATGGGGTGTGGACTCCCCGGTGAGGCTGGCTGGCCTCCTGCCCATTATGAGGTTGGGCCAAGAAGCTGACCCTGTCCCTTTCCCTGTGTGCTTCCTTCCCCAGGTTCCAGTGAGGAACCAGCTCCCAGTGTGTCCCAACCTGCCCCAGAGCCACCAGCTGGGCCTCCAGCCCCTGCCCCCGGCCCCAATGAGCGTCCCTCCTCTCCTGTCCGCCTCCTGCCCCCACCTAAGAAACGCCGGAAAACTGTCTCTTTCTCTGCTGTGGAGGAGGCATCAGCCCCAGGGCCTTCCCCAGCTGTCCCACTGCAGGTCAGATCTGGCCCCATCTCCCGCAAAGTCCCCCGGGTCGTGGAGCGGACGATTCGCAACTTGCCCCTGGACCATGCATCTCTGGTCAAGAGTTGGCCTGAGGAGGTGTCCCGAGGAGCTCGGAGCCGGGCTGTAGGCCGAGGACGCTCAACTGAGGAGGAAGACGCTGAGCCAGTGACAGAAGTGGACCTGGCGGTGCTGGCCGACCTGGCCCTAACCCCAGCCCGGCGTGGGCTGGCTGCCCTGTCTGCTGGTGACGACTCAGAGGCCACAGAGACATCGGACGAGGCAGAGCGCCTGGGCCCCCTGCTCAGTCACATCCTGCTGGAGCACAACTACGCCCTGGCCGTCAAGCCCCCGCCCCCCATGCCGGCCCCTCGGCCTCTGGAGCCTGTCCCTGCCCCAGCCGCACTCTTTAGCTCCCCAGCAGATGAGGTCCTGGAGGCCCCTGAGGTGGTGGTGGCTGAGGCCGAGGAGCCAAAGCAGCAGAAGCAGCAGCAAGAGGAGGGGGAGGAGGAGGACGAGGAGGAATCCGAGTCTTCCGAGAGCAGCAGCAGCAGCAGCAGCAGCAATGGAGAGGGGGCCATTCGGCGGCGCAGCCTCCGCTCCCATACCCGGCGCCGGCGGCCGCCACCCCCACCCCCACCCCCACCCCCCTCCACCTTTGAGCCCCGCAGCGAGTTTGAGCAGATGACCATCCTGTATGACATTTGGAACTCAGGCCTGGACTTGGAGGACATGGGCTACTTGCGGCTCACATATGAGCGGCTGCTGCAGCAGACAAGCGGGGCTGACTGGCTCAACGACACCCACTGGGTCCATCACACCAATATCCTGACCCGAGGAACTGGCCGCCTCAGGATGGGAGGAGAAGCCCAGGGAGTGGGGCCAGACTGTCTGAGACATAGCTGGGCAGTGTCCTCAGACCACGGAGTGTCTGCGTTTCTCCCTCTCCCTGTCCACTGCTTTTTGCCATGCTCGGCCTGGGTGTTTCACCTCTGGCTACCAAGCCACCCTTCTCTCTACCTTCTGCCTCCCAAAGTTTTTCTGGCATAAAATGTGGTCCAGGACGTACTTCTCTCCCATCTTTCTGTCCTTCTCACACCAAGTATGCTTGGGACCTCCAGAGGTCAGTCACCCTTGGGCTGGGACTGGAGGGACAGGGTGTGGGGGTTGCAGGGATCTGACCAGTGAGGAACCCATTCTTTTCCTTAACAACCCTGCACTCACCAACCTGAGCACTCCAAAGCGCAAGCGGCGGCCCCAGGATGGGCCCCGGGAGCACCACACTGGCTCAGCCCGCAGCGAAGGCTATTACCCCATCAGCAAGAAGGAGAAGGACCGGTACCTGGATGTGTGCCCCGTCTCAGCCCGGCAACTTGAAGGGGCGGACACTCAGGTGAGGTTCTGTCCTGATACATGGCCCACTGGTATCCTCTTCCCATTGTTTCTCCTGTGACTTACCTCCTCCTCATTCTGCTGCTCACAGGGGACTAACCGTGTGCTTTCGGAGCGCCGGTCTGAGCAGCGTCGGCTGCTGAGTGCCATCGGCACCTCAGCAATCATGGACAGTGATCTGCTGAAGCTAAACCAGCTCAAGGTGAGGCGCGGGACTTGGGAAGGAGAGAGGCTCAATAGGAAGGAAGCGTCATGGAATCCCCTAGGGGTGGGATGGGGGAAGTGGCCGCAGTGCCCCCTGCCCTGGAGGTCTGCAGGAAAATCAAAGGGCTAGGTTGAGGAAGGCATCTAGCAGCAGTCTGCTTTCTGCCCCATAGTTCCGGAAAAAGAAGCTTCGATTTGGCCGGAGCCGAATCCACGAGTGGGGTCTGTTTGCCATGGAACCCATTGCAGCTGACGAGATGGTCATCGAATATGTGGGTCAGAACATTCGCCAGGTGAGGCCCCATACCCAGCTCCCAATCTGATGGCAGCATGGGATTCTGATATGAGATCCATTCACCCTCTGAATAGATCCCCGCATACCTTCCTGCTCCAAGACTTAGCCAGTGAAATCTGGCTCTTTCCTTTCCTTCCCTCCCTCCCTTCTTTCCAGTAATGGATACTAGTAAAGTAGTAAACTAGATGTTAATGACCCATCAAGAAACAAGACTAATACCTCTTCCTTTGTAGACCACACAGTTTAGTGGGGAAGACAGGTATTGAACAAGTAACTACAATAAAGGATGGCATGTGGTTAATACAAAAGGGGAGGTTCAGGGAGGCAGGGGCAGTTTGAGCACTGGTTTTACATCAGGAGCTGAAGGATGGTGTGGCATTCCTATGCTCTGGTGGGGGTGGTGCTCCCGGTTTTATGACAGCATATGCAAAGGTCTGGAGGCAGGATACTCTCAGGAGGAGAAGTAGTGCACTGTGGCTAGTCGGAAAACCTTAGCCCAGTGGCAGCGACATCCAACTAAAGCAGCAGGTGAAGGCGACTCTTCAGAGCTTAGTAAGCTTGGACTGATGGTGAGACAGAAGGAAAGTTTCTGTGAATCATGAAGCATCAGGAGAGGGCTTTCTAGGTTTAAGCCCCTCACTGGCTGCAATGTGAAAAGAGAACTAGAGACGCGGGAGTGGGGGGCTTTTGCAGAGATCCGGGGCTAGGTAGTGACGGCCAAGGTAACAGGAGTCTGTGGGTCCAAGGTAGCTGGCAGGACCAGGCAGCAAGTTGGCTCTGGACAGTGAGGGCAAGGGCTGGAGGTGAGGCCATTTCTCAGGGCACGTGTTAGCAGCTGGGAGCAGTGGGGCTGCCAGTGAGAGGGGAAGTGAGGAGGAGGAACGAGGTCAAGATGAGTTCCAATCTGGACGTATGAAGTTGCAGTGCCCAGGGGACAGCTAGAGGGCGACACCCAACAGGTAGATTTTGGCTGGAGAGGGAAGTTTGGAGGCATCCGCAACACTTAGCTGTCAGTTGAAGCCCTAAAAAGAATGAGGTCACCCAAGGGGGGAGTGTAGTGGGCTTAGGGTCCCATTTTCTGAGAAACGAGTTACTCCTTTTCAGACGAGAAGGTGGGCCCCAACGACAACCAGCGGCAGGCAGCCAGTGAGTGCCTGTTTTGGGGAGAGGGTCCCGGGAGAAGAGATGAATAGGGTTTAGTCCACGAAACGGCTGCTGTCATCTTGGGAACTGCCTCAGCCCCCCACCAGATTGTGGGCTCCTCTGTGGGCCAGGCAGACACTACGGGAGTAGCCAGTTGCTGCTTCTGCCCAGTGACCAGTGTAGACTCCCTGAGGTTCTTTCAGTGACTTAGAATGGCAGCTGAAGGTAGGGAGTGGGGGTGGGGGTGGGGTGTGTGTGTGCGCGTGCGTGCGTGCGTGCGTGCGTGCGTGCACACTATAAGGGAGGACTTCCGGAAGAAAAGTCAGGAGTGTCCACGCCTTGGGTTAGTGGGAGCCAAAGGGAGACCTGTAGGTCCATGACAGGGTGGTGTGGCCCCCAGGGTGGTAGCTGGGTGATTGTCTAAACCCCTATCACATGGCTGGGGGGCAGGAAGCTGAGGGGCGGCTTCCTGACTTGGCACCCATCCTACCAGATGGTAGCTGACATGCGGGAGAAGCGCTACGTGCAGGAGGGCATTGGTAGCAGCTACCTGTTCCGGGTGGACCACGACACTATCATCGATGCTACCAAGTGTGGTAACCTGGCGAGGTTCATCAACCACTGCTGCACGGTGAGCCAAGGGCTGGGCCAGGGCGGGTGGAGTCCACGGGGGTGCCCAGCTCACTCTGCCCTGCACGCCCCTCCCTCCTGCAGCCCAACTGCTACGCCAAGGTGATCACCATCGAGTCCCAGAAGAAGATCGTGATTTACTCCAAGCAGCCCATTGGTGTGGATGAGGAGATCACCTACGACTACAAGTTCCCCCTGGAGGACAACAAGATCCCCTGTCTGTGTGGCACCGAGAGCTGCCGTGGCTCCCTCAACTGAGGTGGCGGGACTGGCGCCCACACCCCTATTTATTCCCCCCAGTGCCCTGAGCTCCCAGCACCCCCAGCCTTAGTGGGCTCAGGTGGGCCCACATGCCGCCATCTCTGAATAGGGAGTTGGGGGTTCTCCGAGCCCTGCCAGGGAGCCTCAGTCCTTTTGCCTCCCCTGTTACCTCTGCTCACCCACCCCCTAACTTTTTTTCTTTGCGGAGAAGAAGCTGTAAATGTTTTGTAGCTGCCAGCAGCTGTTTCCTGTGGAAACCTGGGGTGCCAGCCTGTACAGATCCTGTCCTTGGGGCTGCACAGCCCCTTTGCTTCATGTTAACGGGGACTTCCCCTTTGTGCCCTGTGTGCACCCCTCCCCAGTTTAGGGGTCTCTAGGGGCAGTGGCCATGTTCTCCCCTGGGGCGGGGGGCCTGCATCCCCCAGTCCTGGGGCCTGTGTGCCTGGAACCCTGCCTCCTCTTCTGTTCCTGCCAGACTCTGGGGTCACCCTCCCACCCTGGTGTCTGAGCTCCAGCTGGGCCCGGCCAGGAGTGGGGGAGCAGGCCCTTCCTGCTGGGCTGGATTGTACATATGTTAATAGCGCAAACCCAATGCCACATTTTTATAATTGTGATTAAACTTTATTGTACAAAAGGCTCATTGGTATCTTTGGGGAAAGTAGGGTGGGATCGGGGTTTAGGACAGAGGGTGGGGCAAGTGCAGAGGGGGAAATGGGTGTCCCGGAGTTTGGGGTGGGTAGAGGCTTTCGGGCAACAGCCCAGACCTGCAGACTCGGCCACCATTGCTCTTGGCCACCTGCTTGGAACCGTCTTCTAGAAATCCCCCGTTGTGGCCAGCCAGAGCTGGCCATGGCCAGGCCTCCCTCCCTTTCTCAGGGCCACCACAGCTGCTGCTGAGCTGGCCCCCTGGGAAATCCAGCAAGTGGGGAGGACTGGCGGCGTGCAGTAAGCGTGAGATCACCCTGCCTGCTCCATTCTGAGGCCCAAAACTGCCCACCTGACAGGCTCTGGGCTTCCCCAGGGCCCATTCCCCGAGTTTGCTGAAACCAGATGCCAATGGAGCACAGTGGCCGCCAGGGGGCGCCCTGTGGCAAGAGGGGAATGGGTGGAGGTTGGGCGTGTCTGTTCCTGGAATGGGCAGGAGGGGTGGAGCAAGCGGAAGGGGAGGATCGTCTGTTGCTGGCCGGCTGGCCCAGGAAACGAGAAGATAGCCCCGCCAGTGGCCAGTGTGGGCACCCTGGGACCGTGGCTGTAGGTAGGCAGAAGTGAGGTCAGGGGTCCCTTTCCCTAGTCCCAGCCCTGCCCACCTTCCTCTGCCCTCCCTCCCCACTCCTTGCCTCCCACCCTTGTTTTTTGTCCCAGAACCTGCCCCCCTCTACCTAAAACCCTGTGCCCTTCTGCACAACAAGCCTTCACCTTCCTTATCTCAGTCACTGCGGTTGGCAGGGTCAGAGGGCAGATAGCCTGGCTGTAGCACCCACAGCAGCAGCCACCAGGACCAGGTCTGGTCCCTGGGTCACACCTCCAGTCCACTAGGCCTGAGGCCCCTTCAAGGAGTAACGGGTGGGCTGCTGGTGATGGGACAGGTGGTAGCAGGCAACCCAGGTGACCCAGGGTCTTTCCCCATCAGGACATGGCAGACTCTACCCAGGCCCAGAAGCTGGTGTACCTGGTCACAGGTGGCTGTGGCTTCCTGGGGGAGCACGTGGTTCGAATGCTACTGCAGCAGGAACCCCGGCTCTGTGAGCTACGGATCTTTGACCTGCACCTGGATCCCTGGCTGGAGGAGCTAAAGACAGGTGATTGTGGTAGGGAGTGGGGAGAGGGTGTGGACACTCTTCACTGTGGTGGAAAAGATGATGCCTGTTTATGTTCTTCCGTACACATGGATGGTGTGAATGAGTCACACTGGGAACATGTGGCTCCCAAGGGTACAGGCTGTATCCAGCAGCTGGCCAGCGGCCTCAGCTCTGACATTGCCTCTGGCTTACCCCTACCCCCTACCAGGGCCTGTGCGGGTGACTGCCATCCAGGGGGATGTGACCCAGGCCCACGAGGTGGCAGCGGCTGTCACTGGAGCCCATGTGGTCATCCACACAGCTGGGTTGGTGGACGTGTTTGGGAGGGCCAGTCCCAAGACCATCCATGAGGTCAACGTGCAGGGTGAGATACTCCCCACTTGTTCCAACAGTGCACTTAACACTTCCTGGCACACAGCCTGATCTTGACTGTTGGTGTCTCCCGCTTTGACCTTGATCTCTGTGACTCTCCTGTGACAGTCTGTCCTGTGTGCACTCCTGCCCTGTAATGGCAGGCCAGCCCTCGCTGACTGGTGGCCCCTGGGCCTGGGGAAGGAAACGATGTGCCCGCGTCCAGATTCGGGGTGGGGCGGGGAAGGAGGCAGCCGTGGAGGGAGCTGCCGTTTGGACACAGAGCCTGCCTCCCCAGGCACGCAGAACGTGATTGAGGCCTGTGTGCAGGCTGGGACACAGTTCCTGGTCTACACAAGCAGCATGGAAGTGGTCGGGCCCAACGTCAAAGGCCACCCCTTCTACAGGTAAGCTGCGGTTCCTCCCAACTCTTCAAGACCCCCAACTGCCCTCAGCATTAAGAATCTTCCCTCTCCCCCACTAGAGGCAATGAGGACACCCCGTATGAAGCAGTACACAGACACCCCTATCCTTGCAGCAAGGCCCGAGCTGAGCAGCTGGTCCTGGAAGCCAACGGAAGGAAGGTGACACTGGAGGAGATTCAGAGCCACTGCCAGCTGGGCTGCTTCTCATCCTACCCTGGGCACCTCCCTCCTGCCCGCAGCCTGAGGGCACGAGGGCAGAGGTGGGCCATGGGCCCTAGGTCTTAGCAGTCCCACCTTTTGTCCCTAGGTCCGTGGGGGGCTGCCCCTGGTGACATGTGCTCTGCGTCCCACTGGCATCTACGGTGAAGGCCACCAGATCATGAGGGACATCTACCACCAGGGCCTGCGCCTGGGAGGCCGACTCTTCCGGGCCATCCCAGCCTCTGTGGAGCATGGCCGGGTCTATGTCGGTGAGGTCCGGGCTAGACAAGAACAGGGCAGGACCCACGTGGTTCTGGGAGGTGGCTGCAGGGTATACCCTGGCTAGAAAAGGACGGTCTCTACACAGGCCCAGTTGGACTCTGACACCTGGGCCTTGTCTGCACAGGGAACAGAGGAGACAGGGTCCATGCAAGTTGGGAAGGCAGACAAAAAACGTGGCAGAGGCTGAGGAGAGGGCTGCAGTCATGGGGGCGGCGTCTCCCTGGGAGGAGAGGGGCACCATTGACCCGGCACCAAGGAGGTGCTGGGTGGCCGTGGGCGGGCCTGGGATGCAGCAGCGTGCAGGGCTGAAAGGGTGCTCAGGGGCGTGCCCGACCCTCTCCCCCCCTACAACGGCAGGCAACGTGGCCTGGATGCACGTGCTGGCGGCCCGGGAGCTGGAGCAGCGGGCGGCACTGCTGGGTGGCCAGGTCTACTTCTGCTACGATGACTCGCCCTACAAGAGCTACGAGGACTTCAACATGGAGGTCCTGGGGCCCTGTGGACTGCGGCTGGTGGGCAGCCGCCCGCTGCTGCCCTACTGGCTGCTGATGCTCCTGGCGGTCCTCAACAGCCTGCTGCAGTGGCTGCTGCGGCCGCTGCTGCTCTACGCACCCCTGCTCAACCCCTACACGCTGGCTGTGGCCAACACCACCTTCACTGTCAGCACCAACAAGGCACGGCGCCATTTTGGCTATGAGCCCCTGTTCTCCTGGGAGGAGAGCCGGACCCGTACCGTTCGCTGGGTGCAGGCCATGGACGGTTCAGCCCAGTGACGGTGGAGCAGGGGCCTGGAGCCCAGGCTGTGTGGCACATCCAGCCAGGCCCAGAGCCCTCAACGCCTGGGTGGGGAGGGACGGCTGCCTTCGAGAGCCGGAGGGTCTGGTGCCGGACGGGCTCTCCTAGAGCTCTCTACATGTCAAACCCACAAGCCTTCAGTCTGCGCCCCGATGCCTCCAAGTCCTAGGGCAGAACGTCTTCACTCTCAGCCCAGGCCTGCCAACAGGTAGGCGAGGGTCTCAACTGCCCTATCCCACTGCTGGCTTCTCAAGCGAGAAGTGAATAGATTTCCACAGGCCTCCTGCTGGCCTTCTGATGTCAGACATGCTCCTGAGGCCTGGACTTAGAGTGAAGAGGCTTCCTCTCCTCCTACAGCCTTTGTCTCGCCTTTGGGGGTCAGATTCCCATTATTTTCACCTTCAGCTGTTTATCATTTAATTATCTTCCATGAAACCTGAGGATTCAGCATATTGTCACTTCTTCCCACCCCTGTACCCAAGTTCAGTTCCTGCAGTATTGTGAGATCTCTTCCTGAGGATGCCTCAGTAGTTCCATGCCTGTCCAAGTTCTGAATTAAAACTCCTCACGCACGCCTGTGTCCAGCCACCTGCCCAGTGCCTACCCCACCGTCTTCCTCCCATGTGTCCCACTCCCTGCGACGGCCGTCCCATGTGGGGACAGAAGGAAGTGAGCACTCAGCACGCCCGCTGTTGGATTGGTTGCTATTTCTCCCATCCCATGGGGCCTGACCCGGCCCAGGATGGGGTGGGGGCTCTGGGGACAGGACATGCAGGGCTGGGAGAGGGCAGAATTGTCCTGTGTTTTATCCATTTGCAAGTTGGTCGCCAATAGAGAGAAATGGGTCTCTGAGGGCTAACAGGAGATGGAGGCCTGGCTCTGGGCCCCCAGCCAGGCCCCAAGAGTTCTGTCCCCTCTGGGGAGGAGAGGGAAAGAGCTCTAGAAACCAATGGAGAAACAGAAGGGGCAGGGGCTCATGTCAGCAAACACGGCTACATCACATGACACGCCAGCGACACGGAAACACACCAATGCACACAGCTGCACAGCGGGCAGGGGCAGGTGGGGGAGAAGGGAGCCGGGGGCCACCCATCTTGTCCTTTGCGGGGCAGGCTGGGGAGGGGGGCTGAGTGAATGCATAGAACACATCATGTACACACGCTCAAGGCGTGGCAAGAGCGTGCATCAACCCACAGGCACATGGGATGGACACGCGCAGTGTGCTTCATGAAAGGCGGGGAGAGGAGGGGAGGGGAGCAGCGAGTCCTGGCCAGGCCCAGGACACACATGGTTGTAGGTGTGGGGAGGGTGGGCAGCACACACTCCTCTGAGAACATGCAAAAGACATGAGCCCCCAGGCAACACTCCAGACACATATGGACATAGCCAACACGTAAACACATCATAGGACGTGTGGGACTTGGGACACTGGGACACAGCAGATCCTCGGGAATCCTCTAGTCCAACTGAGGCCCAGAGACGGCGGCCATGGGACTAATACCACTCAAGGAGGCAGCAGCCATGGCTCCACCCTCCTCCTTGTGGCCGCAGCTGCAAAGTGTCCTGGCGGGACAGGAAGGAGAGAGGAAGGGGCGTGGAGACTACTGGGCCTGCCCTGATGTTCCCAAAGGAGCCCTAGAGGGAGCAGGAGAGCTGAGTCACAGCCGCAAGCTTCCTGTCCTGCAGAGGGGAGCTCTGGGAAGGGACAGACAGGGCAGCCCACCGGGGCGGTTACACATTCCGGCCACATGTCAGAGCTCAGACAGCCAAGTCAAAGGGTGGCAATCTGAGCTGGGGTGCGGGTGGAGAGGGTAATGTGTTCCAGGGGGGCACGTTCTCCTCTCTCCCTCTCTCCCTCGCCCCCCCCTCACACACACACACACACACACACACACACACACACACACACACACACACACACACATTTCACATGACGTGGGACTCTGGGAGATGATGTGCACATACCTTCAGTGCTTTACCCTGTGTACGTGCACACCCAACCCCAGGGCAGGCCACACACTTGTGCTTGGGTCTTCAATCCTGTATATGTGTGTACATGTTTTTTGACCATAGAGTTGGGGGGCTTCTAACACTGTCCTTTGCCCATGTGCCTCCTACTTGTCATCAAACACACAAATAAACCTATGCGTATACTGTCTACATGAGAGAAGAGCTAGCCCTTTCCTCACCATCAGAAACCCAGGCCTGTGTCCCACACTCAGTCACACCCAGTGAGGGAGCAGCTCCTGGCAGACCTTTTAGGAGATGTGTCCAGGGGATGGACCCTGGGACTTAGCCCACCTCGAGTGGCTCCTGCCACACTGGCCACTCCAGTGCATCTGAAACAGTTCCCTAAACCCAAGGTCCCTAAGGCAGAGCCCAGAGCATCAGATGGAGATGTGGGGACACACACTGGTCTCTGCCAGTTCTGAGGTAAGTGTGTGGAAGGCAGGAATGCTCGTTTTCAATCTGTCTGGGAGAGCCCTTGGTATCAGCCTCATCAGTGACGTTCTCACAATAGCCCTTCCAGGAGGCATTCGTGTGCAAATGGGTGCAGGGCTGTATGGGCACTATGGCTGTGTGGGCATGCACGTGTGCTCTGGTGTGTATGTGTGTGCCTGGTGTGGCCTCGTCAGTCTTGGCCTCTGTGAGCACATGGGTGTGCCAGCTCTCCTGGGTGAAGGCCTGTCCCCTGGCAGAGACACAGAGAAAGTTAGGCATCTGGCCTGGTGTGTGCAGGAACTCCGAGACCCTGCAGGGCCAGAAGTTCCAGTTGCACAATGTTGATGTAGCAGCGTGTGGCCATAGCAGGTACTGGGCAGCAGCTCTGGGGGGAGGGGAGGGGCAAGTAAGTCTGCATAAACAAACCTGGATGGGTCATAAGTCCTTAAAGAGAAACGTGTGTGTGTATAATACACAGGAGGCAGAAACACATGATACAGACAGCATCTACACACTCACACATATTCTAGATAGCATAGAAATATAGATTTCTGTGCCCACCCAAAACACGTGTCCAGCACTCAATAAGGAGTACCTACCAGCACTTCAGGCACATCCTGAGACACACACACACACGTGCACGGGGTAAATGCACTTGTATATACAAGCCAAGCTAGGTTATTTGTGTGTTTTCACTCAGCTGAACTCCAAGTTCAGAACACACACATAGGCATGTGCTCACACATATACACACACTTCCCAAGACACATGCTTGAGGTGACTAAGCCAGGAAGGTTGGCTCTATATCACACTAGGGTATACCTGGATCCTCCGGGAATGCGTATGAGCATTTGTACACTCACAACCCAGTCCATTTGTAGCGGACACAGGGGAGGGGGGTGTCCATGTCCAGGGCCCCCACCAGTATGGGGGCCCCCATCTGGTCAAAGGCAAGCAGAGTAATGGAAGAGGACATAACAGAGAGAGCAGCAAGCAGAGAAGGAGGTCCAGATGAGAGGGCAGTGTGCCCACAAGACCCCTGGGTCCCTCATGACATGAGACGGGAGAAAAATAATAAAGATGTGCACTACAGAGCTCAAGAGTGGAAGAAGTAACATTGCATTAGACTCAAACACTCAAAACACAAAATCCCATGTACACAAATTGTGTGTCCATGGATCTGAGGCCACACACACACACACACACACACACACCCTATTCACAGAGGACAGAGTAGGGCTCGGTGGGTTGCTGTGTTATACTCGGTCACAGTCACACAACAACCAAGCAAAGTAGGGAAGCTCAGACGACACACAAACTGAGGGCGGGTCAAGAAGGGTGATGTAATGCTTCTAGACACATCTATGCACGTACACACACACGCTGGAGTGTCCACACGTCTTGAGCATGTGCTGTCGGCATGCATGTTGGTGTGCATGTGTAATCACGCCTGCTATTTATGTGCAGTGGCAGGGAGTGGTTCATGGTGCGGCGAGGTTCAGGGACTCCGAGGTTTGATGGGGGGAGGGCTAGAGGGGAGGGCTGCCTGGGTCCGTCTTGGGGGTGAGCCTGGAGCAGAGGATGGAGTGAAAGGGGTGGTAGGGGTATTGCTCCCGATGTGGAAGGGTCTGGGAAGACGGGTGGGGGGCCTACAAGCCCAGTGTCCCCCCAATGGATGACGCCAATACCACCCCCAGCACCACACAGCAAATGATGATCATGATTTTCTTCTGTAGCAGAAAGGGCAATGGGGCAGAAAGAAAGAGTGACAGAGAGACAGACAGACAGGCAGATGGGGGAGGAGGGGGGAAAAGAAGAGGGGAGAGAAAACAGAAGAAGGAAGAGGTCAGAGCCAGAGATAAGGCCTCTCGGTGGGGGTTTCATCACTCGCCTCAGCCCTGGCCTGAGCCCAGCCCTGCCAGGCCTGCTCTGGCCCACCCGCCCCCAGGCCCTCCCGCCCTGACTCACCCTCCGGGCCTTGCTCTGATATCTCACAGCTTTCTTGGTGTCAGACACAGCTCGCTCCACGTAGTCCACAGAATGTTCCACGTTGTACTCAATGCGGTCAATCATCTCGCCCTGCGGAGGGGATGTGCACGGGGAGGGGTGGGGCTAGGCTGGAGCCGGGAAGCCCAGGGAGCTGGGGGGCAGGCTCTCAGATGCGGTGACAGAGGGCAGGGGCAGTACCTGACTCTCCACAAGCATGGCCATGTCCACAAACATGTCATGCAGCTCACGGATGCTGGTTTCCAGTTTGATGATCTCATTGTGCCTCGTCTCAATCTCGTTCAGTGCCTGCTTTGTCATCTGTGAGTCCATCTTAATCTAGGACGATGGAGAAAGGGCACTGAAGACCATCCTTCACTCCCTTAAGAGTTTGGATTCTGAGGCCAGAGTGGCTCAAATCTGACTGCAACCATGGGCAAATTATTCCACCCGTCAGGGCCTGTTTCCCCACCTAGAAAATGTGGATAATAATGTGCCCACCTCATGGTTGTTATGATGATTAAAAAATTACTGTGTATACTGGTTACAATAGCACCTGGCACACATGAAGCACTATAGAGAAGTTCTGTTGAATTACAAGAAGTAAAACCTGTCCAAAGCCCACTACCTCAGTCCAGGGAAGCCCTGGGAAGGCAGACAGGGGTCCAGGGTCCCCACCAGTATGGGGCTCCCATCTGGTCAAAGGCAGACAGGGCAAAGGAAGAGGACACAGCAGAGAGCGGCAAGCAGAGGCGGCCCAGATGAGAGGCCAGTGTGCCCACAGTCCCCTGGGTCCCTCATGACAGGAAGCAGGTCATTTCACCAAATGATTAGTTTGCCTACAATTTTTTTTTTAAGATTTATTTTATTGTTTTTGACAGAGAGAGAGACAGAGAGAAGGGGGAGGGCCCAGAGCAGTCTCCATAGTTGACAACATTAGTTTTCCATATAGTCTCACTGCACAGGTGGGCATGGGGCTGTACAGGGCAGGAACTGGGCTGGGAGCCTCCCACATAGGCCCCGGCAAGAACTGAACTGGGGGCACACCCCAGTTCAGCACATGGGTCCGCCTGGGCCGGGGCCGGGATTCGATCCTCGGACTCTGAGGCTACAAAGCAAGCGTTTAACCCGCTCAGTCACCCCAGCTTCCCCTTGCTTACATTTTGAAAATATTTTTTAAAAGATTTATTATATTGTTTTTGACAGAGACAGAGGGAGACAGTGAGAAGGGGGAGGGTCCAGAGCAGTCTCCATAGTTGTCCATCATCAGTTTTTGACATGGTTACATTCCACACGGGTGGGTGGGGCCACACAGAGTGGGAACCCGGGGCCTCCTGCATGGGAAGCTCACCTCCGAGAGCCAGGGTCGAACTGGGGGCCTCCCACATGGGAAGCTTGCCCCAATAGAAACCAAACTGGAGGCCTCTACACCCCAGTTCAGCATATGGGTCCGCATGGGCTGGGGCCAGGATTTGATCCTCGGTCCCCGGGGCTGCAAAGTGAGTGCTTAACCTGCTGAGCCATCTGGCTTCCCCTGAAGATTTTTTTTAAAGATTTACTTTGTTTGAAAGGAGGTGAGAGAGGCAGAGAGAAGGGGGAAGGGCCCAGAGCCGTCTCCATAGTTGTACATCATTAGCTGTGACATAGGTTTATTCCACATAGGTGGGTGGGGGGCAGCGTGGGGATGGAATCAAACTGGGGACCTCCCGCATGGGAGGCGAGAAGCTTTGCCGCTAAGCCTTCCCGGTGGTTACCAGTCGCGCTGCAGTTCAGCTTATGGAGTTGCATGAACTGGGACCGAGAATCAAACCTTGGACCTGGCAATTGCAAGGTAAGTGTTCAAGCCACTGAGTTATCCTGGCCTCCCAACATTTTGAATATTTTTTAAAGACTCTCTTAGTTTTGCACAAAGCCCTGCCCTCTCATCTTATATGTCAATGGGTGGGCTTCCCCAGCTATAGCTCTTCTTTCTAGATGGGAGAAAAATAATAAAGTATGCTGCAGCACTCAAGAGTCAATGGAAGAGAGACTCTAAGTCACAATCAGATACATCTTCCCCACCAATGCCTGGCCTGAGCCAGGCCACTCACTTCCAAAACCACTCACTGTTTAGGTCACATGGAGCCACTCCTCCATTCTAAAACCCTCCAGGGCTCCCCACTACCAACAGACTACAGACCTTTAGCCCTTTGCCTTAGTCAAGGCCCACACTCTGTTGCTACCCTCATCTCCTGTATATCCTATAAGAGCCAAAAATCACCCAGTGGCTATTTGGCAAGTGGCCTACTTCCCTGTCTTTGTGGTCTGTTTCCTTTGCCTATCATCCATGGCCAAATTCTCCTTGTCTCTGAAGTCACAGCTCAATGCCATTTCCCAGAAAGCCTCCCCTGTGTCTAGAAGTTAACCACTACCTTTAGGCCTGCCTGCATCTAGCACAACCCTCAAGCAAAGTATCAACCACCCCTCAGGGTAATGATGGGGCTAATTGGCAGGGGTCAGCCCTGTCTCCTTAGAACCACTGCTAGGCGTCTTTCCATTCTCAGACAGACAGCCTGGCCAAAATGTTTGGGAGGCTCCAGGCTAACTGTTCACAATTAATTTGCTCAGAGCTAAGTTAGCAAAGACAAATATGTAAGTAACAATTTGCTGAAAATGGCTGAACAGCCACTGAACATACCGTACTTTAATCCTGTCTAGAAACCTTAACCAGAGCTATTCCACCACCAGAAGCAGAATTAGAGAAATCGAAGTGGACAGGCCAGGGCAAAAGTAAACAAAGAGAAAGAACTACAGCTGAGGCAAGCCCATCCATTCATCCATAAGATGACAAGGGCAAGGCATTGTGCAAAGCTAAAACAGTTTTCTTTAAAATCTTAAAAATGTAAGCTAACTAGTCACTGGATGAACTGACCTGTTTAGTAGGAGCTGTGTATCGTAGTGCTGAGGAGTCCAGACTCTGAACGCAGACTGTGGATTCAAATCCTAGCTCTGCGTCAAGCCTGTGACCTCTGAAAGTTATTTAATTTCTTTGGGCCAGATTTCATCAGTGAAATGTAGCTCCCTCAGAGGGTTGTGGTGAGGATTAAATGAGTTTAGTAGGTAAATGTAAATACAGAAGTGCTCAGAACAGTGCCTGGCACACTACCGTCTGCCATGTTTATGGGGGTGCCTTCCTGCTCTGCCCCCGTGGAATTCCCCACGTCCAGATCCAGGCTTCCTGCTGCCTGTTATTCCTGGGCAGATTTAGGATCTGGAGTTCAGCTTAAGCTTGGGGACAAGAGGCAAATGCTTGCCCAAAACAGACCCCACCCCATCCGGGGCTCACATCATCGGTGAAGATGGCCAACTTCCCACTCTCTAGCATGTCTTCTAGTTCTTCATTGGTCGTGGTCCTTCCAGCTGTGGAGAGAAAGAATTCCACGCTCAGGGGTTGGGCCCGCCCGGGGCCTGAGGTGATGGGGTGGGGCAGGGCCCCCCTCACCCCTGAGACCACCGTTCCCCCGGGCCTTAGGCCAGGTGCTCCCTCCATGGAGAAGGCCTAGCAGGGGAATTTGGAGGCAGGCGCACGCACTGATCTCCAGCTGTCGCTGGATCCGGTCCTTGCAGCGGTCCCGGTACTTGGACTGGGTTGCGTTGTATTCGGTCATTACTTCCACGAACTTCCTGGAGAGTGTGGAGTGCTGCGGTGGGGGTGCACACATCAGGAGGCAGAGAGCACAGACCAAGGGGGTGAGCCAACAGTGCAGGGGTGGAGAAGGGCAGGGGAGGGGTGATCCCAACCCCTCACAAGGGCACAGTCCCCTACCAGCTGTCCCCTACCAGCTGTCCCCCACCCTATGCCCAAACCGGCTTCACAGGGGTTAGGGCGTTAAGGAGAGGTTCCCCAAGGCCCTAAGCCCCACCTGCTCCCTAGTCTGGCTTGTCCACCCCCAGCCCGCCCAGCTTCTCCTCTGCTTCCTCCAGGGCCATCCCCAGCGCCCCCTACCTGGCTGCCGCCTCCTACCTGGGTCTTGCGGATGCGAAGGTCCGCGGAGGAACGATTCAGCCCCTCTTCCTGTTCAATGCTTTGCTCAATTGCTGCGGGGGAGAGGATGCAGTGACAAGCCAGAGCCTTGGGGCATGTGGGGCGGGGTCCGGAATGGATGAAGAGCTGACACCCAGAGGCAGGCCATCCCCAGAGCGAGGGCAGACAGTAAGAAATCCAGGGGCAGTTGGATGAGGAAAGGGACAGACATTTGAGGGGGTCTGGAAGGCAGGTTGGAGGGTGACTGAGGGTCCAATAGATCACCAGACAAAAGAGGCTATTTGTTCTGTCTGAAGGGTTGGGTCTTGGAAAGTCCCATAGCTGTAACTACAGCACAATCTCACCAGGGGGTGTAGGCCCAGGTCCCCTGTATGCAGGGAACTCCACTTCTTACATGTTCTGGAAAGGGGCAGTAACCCACCCGGGGATTTTCTGTTGGGTCAGGTTCTAATGGCCACCCTTTCCGTGGAAAATTCTAATGTGAGTGGTTGGATGTTCCAGCAGAGAAAACAGCTCTTCCCCTACTCTACAAGGTGATCCCTGTCCCGGGAATTCCACTTCTGAAGGATGTTCTGCAAAAGCACACTGACTGGGATTCCTGCTTCTGGATCACACACTCCTGACAGGTACTCAGATTTTCTAAGACAGAGCTTGGGGTCAGATGTGCTATGCTAGAGAAATGCAGCAGAGAGGACTCAGCTGGCCCTCTCAGACCTGAGACCGTCACTTCTCCACTCCCCTGGCAGCAGAGGTATGGGGCTGGATGCATGGCACACCAACACTCCCTGCCAGTAATGCCAGGCAGTGACTAAGGGAAAGCCCTGGCCCAGATGCTGTGGGAAAAAACACAGGAACACACACCTAGCGGTGTTAGAACCTCTCATCCAGACTGCAACCCTCTTGTCCAACTCGGGGCTGGGGTCTAGACCTGAAGGAGGGGCTTTTACAGGGTCTCACTGACTTCTTACAATGATCCTGGGATTTCAGTGGTATCAGCCCATGTTTCAAACTAGAAACTGAGGTTCGAACGGGTAAAACAACTCGCTCAAGTCACACAAAAAGGCTGAGCTTGTGCCATCACACAGCCAGAAGAAGACGGAGGAAAAGAGAATGTCCCTTTTCCCGGAGGCTAGAGGGTCAGTTTCTCAGCCACTGCCACTTTTTCTAGTTTCTTTTTTGCTCTATTCCTGAATCTCTAAACCTGGAGCCCTCCTCATGTTCTAATAGAGTCTGTTAAGGCCAGAGTTTGATGGGCCCAAAGAAATTGCTGTACCCAGAGATTTTTAAACTGTTGCATGGAACCCTGCTTCTGAGAAGGAACTTCAGGAGCTGCTGATAGGAGTGAAGCAGAGGCCCTGGGCCCCAGTCCACCCAAATAACCTGACTTTCATGCTATATATATTAAAGTTCTTTTTAAGATTTCATTTGGGAAAAAAATAATTTTGCTACAAAAAACAAAAACAGCCAGTTTTGAAACCACTTGTTTTCCTCACTGTGCTGATGAGGAGGCTGAGGGTTGGATACTTGTCCAAAAGGAGCTAATGATGTAAGTTGGACTCCCTCTGCTGGGATTTGTACTTCATGTGCTGCCAGTTTAGGTCATTTTCCTTTCCTGAGTGCAAAAGCTTTGTTTTTATAGATCAGCACTGAAGGCTAACACGGCCTCCTGTTGAGTCCAGGAGGGCATCAAATCCCTCTCCTCAGCTCCCCGGACCAAGGTCAGAGTGCTCAGGGCCAGTCATCTGACAGGGTTCCTTTTCCCCAAAGCCCAGCAACGAGCCTCGGACAGAGTAGGCAAGACCAATGCTTACTGATGGTGAATGACCTCGAGCATACAAATCAGCATCGTAGTAACACTGCTATTTCCATGGCACCAGCAGACAAAGAGGTTCCCAACCCATAGTGCTTGGGGAAAGGTAGTTATTACCAGCACCCAAGTCCTTAAATTAGAGTGAAGACAAGAGCCTTTGGCAAGTCCTTCCTGAAAGCTTGCCAGCCCCTGATGTCAGCCATACAACCCAATCTGTCCTGGGCCGAGGATACCAATTCAGAAGCATTTGCTGAACCCACCCACTGGGCGCTTCGCGCTACGCCTGGCACCTGTTCTGGAGAAACGAGGACTAAAATGAAATGAAATGAAACTAAAAGCCATTTGGAAGACTATATTTTTCTGGTGAACTTCACGCTGATGGAACCAGCAAAGCTCAGATGCAATTTGGACAGACAACCTCCTTTCCCATATTTCTCTGTCATGCATCTTTCTCCAAAGAACCTGGAGCACGGAGGGAAATCTGGGGTTTTGTGCTTTCTCGTTGTTTAGGATTCTGGCTTCTAGCAGTTTGTAGACATTCCTGGTGACAAGGCCTGTCCAACCTACTGGAAGGCAGAGTTCTCTTCCTCCCGAGTCGGGGGAAGGCAGTCCTCACCTTTCAACTTGGACCGAACCTTGTTGGCCGTCTTCTTGATGTCCGCAGTGAGGTCCTCCAGCTCCTGTTTGGTCTCTGAGGAAGGAGGGGCAGGGTGGCTGAGAAGCCGGAGTGGAAGCCGAGCCCCTCCCCCCGAGCCCGCAGCCAGCCAGCGGCACTCACTCTCATCAGGGTTGGGGGCGGCCAGGATGGCACTGTGCTGCTTTTTCACCTGCTCCACATCCTCCGACAGTTTCTCAATGCAGCCCCGGATCTCTTCCACCTGGGACAGCAATTGGCTCTATAGCAGCCAAGTCTTCAGGCCAGACCAGGGTAGCCAGGGGACTCAGTCAGGGTTCAGGGAGAGGGGCCAGACCCAAAGGGACTGGTAAAAGGCCAAGGGGTGTAAGAGTAGAGGGGCAGGCAGAGAGAAGGAAGCTGCTCTGGGTCTGGGGGCATTGGAGCTTCAGTTACCTGTTCAAAGAACTCATCCATGAAGTGGTCCCGATCCACATGGACCACCTCCTCCTCATCATCACTGTCTTTCGCCTGGGAGGCCAAGAAAAGTAGAAACCATGAGCGGCCCCCACCCTGTCCTGCTGCTCCCAGTTGAGGCTCAGAGCAGGGGTCTTGGGAGGGGGGTCATATGCGGGAGGCCCAGCAAGGGCCCCAGGCGGTCAGAAGGAACACTGGATGTTTTATGGAACAGGGTCCTGGAGACCAGGTAGCTGATCGCCCAAAGGACTCCTTGGAGAGCAGTACCTGAAGGCACCCTTTCAGGGGTGGATGTGGCCCTGTGAATGCAGCCCACCTGGAGGCAGGTGGCGCTCAGGACAGCTGCTATTACCAAACCAGAACGGAAGTGTTCCGGTACTGTACCAACCTGCTAAATGGCAGCTTTACAGTAATGGCCTGAGGGCCCCACAAAGGGGTCTGAATGGGGCCCAGCGGCCTGACCCTCTCCACCATCCCTCCAGCTATGGCTGCCAGCCTTCACTCGGATCCCCTGCTCTTCTCCTCCAGCCACTGTCCCCTGTGCAAGGTCAGCTCATGGCCAGCTACGGGCGACAGCTGGTTGAGCAAGCACCATCAGGCCCAGTGAGGGGAGACAAGCAGCACCTTGATCTCCCACACCCCGAATCTTCCTCCCCTTGCCCACCTGCACCCCCTCAGCTGCCCTGCCCCTCACCGACTCTCACTTGCTTTCATCCAGCCTCTTCCCACTTCACTCCCACGGACTCTCACTTGCTTGGATTTCCCAGTTGCAACCTGCAGCTGCTCAGCCCTCTACCCCCAGGGCTCAGAGGCACAAAGGGATTTACCCACCCACACCTTCACCAACACACAGACCAGTGACATGGACAGAAAGGCTGACACTCAGTCACACAGAGACAAGCCCACTGACACCCACATGCTGATGTTCACTCACACATACACACAGACCCACAGCAAGACTGCACACTGACATGGGTAAATACAGCTGGCCCCCAGCACCCACAGGGACATTCTGAAGCGACCTTTGAGCCTGGCCGAGCCCCGCTGAGCGTCAGGTGTGCACACTCAGTCAGGTCTGGGAAAGAAGAGAGGAGGGCAGGGAGGGCTCCCCAATACTACATACACTCCTGACTCAAGACTCTTTCTTCTCTACTTTGAACAGAAGTCTGAGGACAGGGATGCCGCCAGAGCTCAACAGGCTGAGCGCTTGCCTTGCAACCGCGCATTCTGGGGATCGAATCCTGGCCCTGGCTGTGCAAACCTACATGCTGAACTGCAGTGCAGCTGGTAACTGCCAGGATGGCGCCGAAAGTTCTTGCCTCCCATGCGGGAGGCCCTCAGTTTGGTTCCTGCCCTGCGTGGCCCCACATCCACCTGTGTGTAATGAAACTATGTCACAACTAAGGATGTGCAGCTGTGGAGACTGCTCTGGGCCCTCCCCCTTCTCTCTCTCTCTCACACTCTCTCTTTTTTTTTCTCTCGCTCACCTTCTCTCAAACAATAAAAAATAAATCTTAAAAAATTTTTTAAAAAGAAGTCAGAGGACAAACACTGAGCCCTTCAAGCTTAATTACATCTGGAGCCCTAATCAGCCCCAATGGAAATTTAAAAAGAGTTCACCTTGATTTCCAGAAAGAATCCAGTCAAGACTCAGACTCTATCAGAAGCCCTGAGTGAAATCAAGACAGGATCCAAAGTGTCTCCCTGGGATCTAGCCCGTTGGGCTCTAAAGAGCTCACACAGAACCTCATTAGGGTCCGAGCAGATCACAGACAGGACCCGAGAGAAATCAAGACAGGTTCAAACTGATCCAGACTGGTGCAGACAGATCCCAGACAGCTCCGATCGAACCTAGACAGAGCCAGATGGGACCCAGATGTAAGCTAGACAGCCAAGGGAACTTGGAGTTAGCAGAGCTCCGAAAGCACCGAGCAAAGCCCGCAAGCCCAGAGGAGGCCCAGCCAGCCAGACACTCAAGGCCACCCCTAGTTTCTTCCTCAAGCCCTGCCCCCACACTCCAGGGCTTTCCCCGCCACAGACACCGGGCTCCACACCATGTCAGGAAGTGTGTGCAGCACTGACATTTAATTTCCAGACAATCCCGAATGCTCACTGGGAAAGGGAGGCTCCTCCATCTCTACCCACAGCTGCCCCAGAAGTAGAGGGGGGACTAGGTGGGGCTTGGGGACCCTGATGGGACTTCTGGCTTTTCGTGCCTTTGACGCAGGACCACCTCAACAGACCTTAGCCGGAGAGGCCCTGGGATGCTTGGCTCATCTGAGGACTTGCTGGCCTCCCAGGATGATCTGTCCTCAAAAAGCCAGCTGCCCCACGAGATCTCCCTCCTCTATGCCGAAAGCTTTCCTCTGCCTCCCCTCTGCCTGCACGCACTCAGTCCTCAGGCCGCTGCCCAGCTCAGGAGGCTTCCACTGGCCCAGGGGCCTGGAGATGCTCCTTCCTCTCCTCCCCTTCCCATGCCGACTTTACCTGAAGTCTACTCTCTCTCTCCCGGTGTTCCCAGAGCCAATCCCCTTAGATTCTGCCTTGAGGAGTCCCTGGCTGCCTGTTTCCCTGTCGTTAAGAGAGAAAGAAAGGTAGAGGGCCTAAGCATGACTAATCTGGTATAATAACTACAGATCGCTGAGTGCTAACTATCCCCTACACTTCACAAACACTTTTCTTTTAAAGATTTATTTTATTGTTTTTGACAGAGACACAGAGAGAGACAGAGAGAAGGGGAGGGCCCAGAGCAGTCTCCATAGTTGAACTTCACCAGTTTTCAACATGGTTTCATTTCACACAGGTGGGCGGGGGCTGCGAAGGGTGGGAACTGGGCTGGGGGCCTCCTGCATGGGGGGCATGCCCCCTCGAACCAGGGGCCGAACCGAACCGGGGGGTGAGAACCGAACTGGGGGCCTCCTGCATGGGAAGCACACCCCAGTTCAGCATATGGGTCCACATGGACCGGGGCCGGGATTCGATCCTCAGTCCCCAGGGCTGCAAAGTGAGTGCTTAACCCACTGAGCCATCCCGGCTTCCCCCACAAACACTTTTGCATCTATAATACCTTTTGATCCTCACTACCACAGCCCTGCTGAGAAAGGCAGAGCAAATATCTTTGTTCCCATTTCACAGGTAAGGGAACAGGAGGTCAGGATGGGGGTGGGGGAGGAAAGTGACCTGCCCGCAGGCACCTAGGCTGAACGGGGCTAGGAAATCATAGGCATCAAAGACATGCCTCCCCCCAGCCCTTCCTAAGGCCACCTCCTTCTCGTGACTCTGCCACCAGCTCCTGTCCCTCCCATGTAGCCCCATCTGGGTGAGGCTCTGTGCCCTGAAAGCCTAGGAACATATGATCATTGAGGAGCACCTCTGCATAGATCTTTTCTTATTATCTAATTCAATCTTCATTAGAACTCTATGAGGGCCATTGACCAACGCAATTATAATTATGGCACACATTTTTTTTTTTTTAAGACAATTCTTTTTTTTTTTTTAAGATTTATTTTTATTGTTTTTGACAGAGAGAGATACAGAGACAGAGACAGAGAGAAGGGGGAGGGCCCAGAGCAGTCTCCATAGTTGCACATCATTGGTTTTTCCACATAGTTTCTTTCCACAGGTGGGAGTGGGGCTGCACAGGGCAGGAACTGGGCCGGGGTCTCACTCTGGTGAGAACTGAACTGGGGGCACTCCCCAGTTCAGCATATGGGTCCACACGGGCCGGGGCTGGGATTCAATCCTCAGTCCCCAGGGCTGCAAAGTGAGCACTTAACCCATTGAGCCATCCTGGCTTCCCCACGGCACACATTTACATAGCATGTTACCAACACCATTCTATGCACTCTGCATATATTTATCTATTTAATTCTCATACACAACTCCCTGAGATAGATATTATTATAGCCTCCTTTAATAGATGGGGAAACTGAGGCACAGAGGCTAAAGAACTTGCCCAGGTCAGCAGCTAGATGGTCACATGACTCCTCCCCTCTGAACCTCAGCCTCTGCATTTGCTGAATGTCAATAATGTCTACCCCAAATGGTGGGCAGGAGGGCAATGAGACCAGGTGGCATCAGAAAAATGCCTGATGCTACCAGAGAGAGAAGCAATGCTCAGTGAGTGTTGGCTATTATCCCCTGCCCCTCCCATAGTACAGATGAGAAATAAACTCAGAGGGTTACATGGCCTATCTAAGGATTCACAGCAAATGAGGCTGCAGGTGGGACCTGAACTGCCTGGTGCTCAATCCCAGGCTCCTTCCCCCGCCATCCCTCTATTCCTACCTGGCCCCAGAGTGCATGGTGCTGTGTCTTCACTGCTGCCCTACTCCTGTGGCCAGGACTGAAAACCTGGAAGAGGTACCTGGCTGCAGGAAGAACTCAGATGGGAAGCCAGGCCCTGCAGGCCCAACTTGACTTGCCGTGTGACATTAGGAATGTCTCAGCCCCTTTCTGGGCCCCAGTTCAGTTGTGAAATGGCTGAGCTGTTGCATGTTCTCACCACGGGCCCTCCCTGCTCTGAGGTGTGGGTGTTTAAGTATGAGTACAGTCTCCATTTCTGGAAGAAGCTGGCCAACCTAAAAGAAAGCAGGTTGTGGGTTGGGGAAGCCTGGATGGCTCAGTGGGTTGAGCGCTCACTTTGCAGCCCTGGGGAGCTGGGGTCAAGTCCCAGTCCTGGCCTGTGCAGACCCGTATGCTGAAGTTGGGTGAGCTTCCTGCTTTGAAGGCCCCCAGTTTGGTTCTCCCCAGGGCAAGCTTCCCATGTGTGGGAGAACCCCTGGTTCGGCCCCCTCCCATGCTGGAGGCCCCCAGCCCAGTTCCCGCCCTGCGCAGCCCCCGCCCACCTGTGTGGAACAAAACCATGTCGAAAACTGATGACATACAACTATGGAGACTGCTCTGGGCCCTCCCCCTTCTCTCTGTCTCTATCAAAAACAATAAAATAAATCTTAAAAAAAAAAGGATTATATACATCTAACACATACCTACTTATTACTATGTGTTGGACCCTGTTATGAGTGCTTTGAATTTCTCGTTTAATACTTACAACCACTCCATGAAGTATTCTTATTCTCATTGGACAGATGAGGAAACTGAGGCATAGAGAAATTAAGTAATTTACCCAAGATTATACAGTTGATGGGTGCTGATAGAATGGTGCTTGGATTTGAACCCAGGAACTCTGCTCTTGACTGCTCACCAACTCAAGAGTTTGAGTGGATTAAATGAGATCCTGGGCACCTTCTGGAACCACGTTGGGAACAGGGCTTATCAGATCCAAGCCTCCAGCTTCAGTCTTTCCCCATCAAGGACAACAAGGTCCCTTGTGTGTGTGTCAGTGGCAGGAGACAACATAGACAGATGCATGGATGGGAGGAGGGGAGGGACAATGTGAGCCAGCAAGTCAGTGGCCAAAGTGACAGATGGTGAGAGGCAGAAAGAGACTCGAATTGGGTGACAGAAAAGTCAGAGAGTCTGTGGGTATGTATGTGTGTACACACACACGTGCTCACACGTGCTTCTCAGTGGTGCACGTATCGCTTGATCTAGAGGCAGCAGCCTCTCTCCACTACACCCCCACTTCTGTCCCTCTGTCTCCCTAACCTGGCCTCCCCGCTCCCAGCGTCCAGCCTAGCCCTGCAGCCCCCAACCTGTGCCCTCTTCCTTTCCTGCCTTACCACATACTCCTTTCCTCATGCTTCCTCTGCCCCACTGGGTCACTCATTCATCTAAAAATACGAATACGTATAATCTGTGCCAAATTCTCTTCCAGGTGCTGCTGAGACTACAGTGGTGACCAAGACAGAAATAAGGTCCTGCCTCCAAGGAGCTGACATTCCAGCAGAGGGAGACAGACAAGGAAAAGTAAACAAGACAATTTCAGATTGTGCTAAATAGCAGGAGGGAGATAGACCTGGAGATGTGATAGAGAGAAATGAGGGGCCTTTCTGGGAGGTGACACGAGCGAAATCATGAAGGGGTCAACTGTGCCACAATGTAGGGAACAGAGTTCAGAGGAAACAGCGTTCCAAGCAGAGGGGATAGCATTCAAAGCAGAGAGACCAGCACTATGGGAAGAAGGAACAAGTGCAAGGGTCCTCAAGCAGGGGTGAGCCTGGTGTAGCAGAAACAAGCCCAGAGCAACTGACAGGTACCAATCCATCACCCAGGGTTCTGGTCCGCCCCCTCTCCTACACACTGGGCCACTCTTTCCTTCTGTCATTTCAGGTTTGCCTTTCTAAAGCACCTGCTGTGCCTGTCTCATAGCTGAGTGCTCTACATTCGCCTCAATCCCTGCCCTCAGGGTACAAGACATCCTATAGCAGCTGCCATTCCCACACGGCCTCAGATTCACGCCTCCCTCACTACGGACTCACTTCCTCCCATCTCTCTGGTCTCCTGCCTTCTCATTCCACAGCCGCCTCACGAGCTCCAGCCCACAGTGTGTCTGCCATCAAGCTTCCCTACCTCCCTAGCTCTCTCTCCTCTCCGCTTAAGCCTCATCCTTTACCCTAGTCCTTGGACCCTGGGACACCAATCCAGCTGATTAACTCCCCATCACAGCCTCCACTCCAGCCCAGTGCCTCCCAGTTCCCAACCAAAGGTGCCTGGGGAACAGGAGACAGAAAACCCTGGTTCACCCTTGGCTCTGCCATTGACAGCTGTGTGACCTTGCACAAGTCAAGTTACCTCTGTGGCTCTCAATTTACCCCAAAATAAATTAGGGTCACATCCGGCCCATCTAGGGGAGATGAGAAGTTCAAGAGAAACAAGTCAGCTGAGGAATAACAAACACTCACAGAGCATTGCTGGGCACAAGACCTTCATCTAGGTACTTTTTGCATAGTAACTAATTTCAGCCCTTAGGACAACCCTGTGGAGTGTGCATCACCCTCAGTTCACACATAAAGAAACTGAGAACCAGAAAGGTTAAGCAACCTATCCAAGGTCACACAGGAAGTAGCAAAACTAGTATTTGAACCAGGACAGTCTGACTCCCAAATCTGTGCTTTCAAGTGCTATGTGATAAACAAATCTGAGAGCCCCTTGGGAATTCTAAAGCATTTTTGGAAAGATGATCAGGCCTCCTGGGCTGCCTCCCCTCCACAATGCCTCCCCATCATCCCTCTTGGTCTTTTAGAGACCCCTTTCCCAGGCCTCCCACATCCTGCAGTGTCTCCTGCCTCGGCCTCCTTGCTCTCACTCAGCAAGCAGGCCCTCCATGCCCCTTGCATGTGGTGGCTTCTTTCCACCCTACTCACACTCTCTCAAATCCCCAGTCCCCTGAACTGTGACTTACACCAGAGCCACCAGCAGCCACCTAGCCTCCCCCACCTCCCATAGCACTTCCCAGGATTCCTCACCTCTGGGCAAGGTTTCCTGACCCACTCAGTTGAGGATTCCCATCCCCTGCCTCCTCCTCCATCCCTTTTCCCTCTCTCCCTCTAATTATACCACAATTCCACCACCTCACACCCCCCCACACACACTTTCCATTTATCTAGGTTTTGGAGTCATGGAATAGTCTTGGCAGTAGGGGATCTAGGTTCAGAGCTAGACTCCTCACTTGCTAGCTGTGTGACCTTGGATGAGTTATTTAACCACCCTGGGCTTTAGTTTCCTCAGCTATAACATGAAGTAGTCTTTCAGTCTACCTGTCTCACCAGGAGGCAGACAAAGGTCTCACAAGATTGTGGATGGTAATCTGCTTTGGATGAAAACTGCATCGTGAAAGAAAGGTAGTTTAGAGCAATGATGCTGAAGCAGCCTGTCCGGTTGCCTTTTATCAGCTATGTGACTTCCATTCAGCTATTTAGCCTCTCTGGGCCTCAGTTTCCTTATCTATAAAATGGGATAATACTAGTACCAGCCTCCCAGGGTTGCTGTGACAATCAAAATGAGTTAATATGTATAAAACACTTAGAACAATGTCTGGCATGTGAGTGTTGGTTATTTTTAGTATTGTCATTTTCCTGATGCCTTTTCAGTAAACGTTTAATAAAGAAATAAACCTTTAGAATTCCCTCCTTCAACCACCAGTTCCTTCTTACTTGCCAACCCATCTGTCCCCAAAGACAACAATCACTTGCCTCTCTAAGCCCTTTACTCTGGTCTTTCTGTAACCTGGTCCCACACCCCCAAATCTAGGGGATGCTGCAAAGACAAAGAGCTTTCTACCCCCAGTGTTGAGACTTCTGTTTCAAAGGTTAAAAAAAGCAAAGACACATGTGAACTTGGCATAGGGGAAACTCTGATTCCAGTCTCATCCTCCCACAAACTTGCTTGGTGCCCATTTCTGAACCTCAGTTTCCTTGTCTGTCAAATGGGGATAGATTATCTGGGACTAGTACCTCATTGCCATAACTCCACAAGATCTGAGTACATGGCAGGCTGTCAGCTCTGTGTGCTGGGGCCTCCGATCATTTCCCAAATCTCCTAGCATCCTCCCCACCCCAGAAATCATTCCTATCAAGGCCCCTTCCCTAACCCTGCAAAAGCCAGCGTTCACTGCAGACACCAGAGCTGAGCTCCTCCCGTCACCCAAACGCCACCAGCCGCTTGGCCAGACTCCTGCGCCTGCCTGGCCTCTTCAGGCCTGCAGACCAGGGCGCCTGTCAGCCTGCTCTGACCGATCAGGATGCCCCAGTTACCCCCACAGTGCACAGCCCATGTCACGCCACCCAATTCCACGGCCCTGTGAGTGGGAGCGCTTCCCCTCTCGTCTGCAACCCCACCTCCCACCTCTGGGGTCACCCCATGCCAGGCCCTGGTCCTCTGATGCTCTCCTGAGGCCACCCCTTCCCTCCTTATCTCCGAGGGGCGTCCCCTCCCCATGGGGAGCAGCACACAGGTGTACACACACGCACTTCATTCACTGCCAGCATCCCCACAGCACCCCCGTTTCTGGGTCCTGTGGACTCAGCCGGGCCCAGTGACAGCCCCATCCTTCCAATTCGGCAAGCCCGCCTAGCCCTGACAGCACCCTCCAGTTCTCGCCTGACATTTACTCTTTCCCATCCCCAGATTAGACCGAGGATCCTCCTGGGAATCTGGGGTGTCCAAGACCCCTGAGATCTCTCCTACTCCTTCCAGCCACTGTCCCGAAAATGCAGGTTCATTGGAGAACATCAGGCGCCTCCAGATTTTGTCAGTGCCCCTGCCACCAACCTGCAGTTGCCTCCACATCCCAGCACCTCCCCCACTCCGCCCCCACGCGCTCCCCAAATATTGGGGTTCCTCCCCCCATTTTCCCCACCCCCAAGCTCACACTCCGCAGCTCCTGAGTCCGATCCTTCATCCTGCGACGGCTACTCCTCCTCCTCCTCCTCTTGCCTTTGCTGCTGCTCCTGCCGCCCGCCTTGGTGCTGGATGCGCGAGTCTGGGGGCGCCCAGGGGGCACCGAAGCCGCCGGGGAAGCGCCGCGGGCGGGGGCGGGGCCGGGGGGCGGCCGGCCGGGGGCCGGGCAGGGGCAGGGGCCTGGGCCTGGCTGGGCTCTGCCGGGGCTGCGGTGGCGATGCGGCTGCGGCACAGGCTTGGATGGAGGGATGCGGGAGCCGAAGCGCGGGGGAGGGGGGCGGAGGGAGGTAAGGAGGAAGGGAGGGAGGGGGAAACCTGGAGGGGGCGGGGAGCAGGGGGCATGCGCAGCGCCGGGGGCTGGGGGCGCCTGGGGGTTGTAGTCCCGGGGAGAGGGACCCTGGGAGAGGGGAACAAGAGAGTCCTAGAGGCGGGTGGGGAAGGGCAGAGCCAGGAAAGCAGAGAGATGCAGAGATAGAGATGCGGCGGGGAAGCACAGAGATGCTGGGGTGCGGTGCGGGGACAGCAGAAAAAGGGAGTAAGGGAATGAATTAAGGGAATAACCTGGGGAGAGGTGCTGTGGATCCCTCCACACCGGAGATATATCGATAGATTTTATGTTTTGTGTCTGGGAGTATCTGTGTGAACCAGCGCGCGCTTATGTGTGTGTGTGTGTGTGTGTGTCCCCGCAGGAGGCTCTTTGACACTAGAAATAGAAAGACTGACCCTCTAAGTGGCTTTTGTGTTGCATGGAACCAGCCAAGCCTAGCTGAGAGGGACAAGGGGCATGCTTTTTCGGACAGCCTTCCCCACTCTTATGTGTGAGCATCCGTGGGCAGCAGTGGGTCCCAGAGCTCTGCTTGTCTGCCTACAAGGACAGGAAGCTCACTACTCCCCAGACCTTTTGACCACCTTTAGATGGCTCTGTTAAAAGTGACACTCATTTATATTAGGAGGGGAATGCTGGTGTTCCTGAGGGTCCAAGTCCCTTGCGTTGCTCTTCTCAATGCCCTCCTCTCCTCTCCTCACTTCTCCTCTCCTCTCCTCACTTGTCCTCCCCTTCCTCTCCTCTCCCTGTCTCCATGTTTTCACATCACATCAACTCCTCCACTCCTGCGTCGGGGTTTTGGCCCCAACAGGCCTTAAACCTGTTTTTGCCACGTACTCAGTGACCTCTTTGATGACACATCCATTGACCACTTGTCAGGCCTTATCCTCCATGATCTTGCAGTGACATATGACCCTGATGACCACTCTCTTTAAAGCTTCCCGGGGAAGACGGGATGGCTCAGTGGGTTAAGCGCTCACTTTGCAGTGCCGGGGACCGGGGATCGAATCCCGGTCCCGGCCCGTGCGGAACCATATGCTGAACTGAGATCTCCCCCAGTTTAGTTCTCTCTCTGTCTCTGTATCTCTCTCTCTGTCAAAAATAAAAATAAATAAATAAAATATATTTAAAGCTTCCCTTCCTTGGTTCCCAGCCTGCCTCCTGCCTCTCATCCCCTCCCTCCCAAATCTCTGGATGTTGTTTCCTCGCCTCCTTCTGGACTCCCTTCTCCCACAACCCCTCAACAGCAAGCAGGGTTCCCTGGGCCATATCCCAGATTGCCTTCGCTCTTTACCCTCTCACCGCCCAGTTTCAGCTGTACCTACAGGCCTGTAATACTAAGGTGACCAGATTTTAACATTGGTAAAGCGGGACACCATTGACTGGGGGGTGGGGGGGGTGAGGGGGGTGAGGGGGGTGGGTGGGGGGGGTGGTTCTTGATTAAAAATTTGGTCTATCTCCAGCTGTTCCCTAGCTTGTCGTGCATTCTTTCCAAAAATCAGAACTTTTTTAAAACGCCGCGGGACACGAGATAAATCGTTAAAAATCAGGACTGTCCTGCCAAAAGTGGGACGTCTGGTCACCTAAATAATACCCACATCTCTACCTGCAAGCCAGACCCTGCTCCTCAAAGGCACACCTACTATGTGTCTGAGCAGAGCTGGGCACCAAGGACACAGAGACAAAAGATACGATCAGAGACACAAGTGGATCCATAACTCTAGTGAACAACGTCAGGGCTTTGATGTTGGGACCTGAGATTGTGGTGGTCTCGCCTACCCCCCCAGGGCCTCATCCTGTGTTCTCCAAAAGACATGGCAGCTCCAGCCACCCCACACTCTGAGCAGACAGAAAGCTGTCCTTGTTCCCTCCACCATCCATTCGGAGCACCCACCGTGTCTCAGGTGCTACACTGAATAGCTTCCATAATCCTCCCAACTTCATATCAGCTACGACTATTTCCCCCAATGTACAGACCAGGAGACTGAGGCTTAAAATGGTTAAACAATGGGTCCAAGTTCCCAAGGTTAAGAAAGGGGAGGCTTCCCATGCGTGGGAGAACGCCTGGTTCGGCCCCCTCCCATGCAGGAGACCCCAACCCAGTTCCCACCCTGCGCGGCCCCCGCCCACCTGTGTGGAACCAAACCATGTTGAAAACGGATGACCTCCAACTATGGAGACTGCTCTGGGCCCTCCCCCTTCTCTCTGTCTTTGTCTCTCTCTATCAAAAACAATAAAATAAATCTTAAAAAAACCCCAACTGGATGCAATTGTAAAGGTGGCCACAGACACATGGTGTGATAACAAGGGCAGCCCCTCTCTTTGTGCAGGGATCTTGCGCTCATCACATGCAGGATCACTTGAAGTCCACCCAGGAAAGCTGCGAGGCGCGTTGCCTGGACCACACGCCCACCTCCTGCCATCTCCCTGTGCATAGCCTTTCTAAGGCATTGCTATAACAAGGCCAGGCCCTGCTCAGAAAACCTCCCTGGTTCCCCACGGCTCAGACTGCCTAATCTAATCTGACCCCCCACGCTAGCATGCAGCACCATCCTTCCTGTTCTGACTGCAGTCCCACGCTACGCTCTGCGCTTTTCCTCCTCCAGGCATTTCCCCATGTTGTTCCTGGTCCCTAGAACACTATCCTGTCACACCCCCAAGCCCAACCCCTGCTTTCCTTTTTCTTAATTAATTAATTAATTTTCAATTGCAGTTGACATGCAATACTATTTTATGTTCGTTTCAGGCGTACAGCGTAGTGGTTAGACATTTCTATCACTTAGAAGTGATCATTGACTATTCTTTATGCTCTACTTTGCATTGCCTTGATTGCTTCATATGCCAATTTGTACTTGTAATCCCTTCACCTTTTCATCCATCAGCACCCTCCCTTCCCATTCAGCACATGGCATTTGTCTTTCTGTTTGACTGATTTCACTTAGCATAGTATTTTCTTGTTTCATCCATGTTGTCACAAATGTTAAGATTTCATTCTTTTTTATGGCTCCTCTTTCAAAGTTTAGCTGTTAGAGTCTTTCTTGACCCTCTTGAAGCTGGAGGGAAAAGGCCTGTTAAATATACAAATTACCAGGCCTGTACCCTGGAAATTCTGATTCAGGAATCTGGGTTGGGGCCCAGGAATTAACAATTACCTCTGGCTATTTTTTTTTTTTAAGATTTATTTTATTGTTTGAGAGAAGGTGAGAGCAAGAGCAAGTGAGTGAGCGAGCAAGAGAGAGAGAGAGAGAAAGTGAGAGAGAGAAGGGGCGAGGCCATAGAGCAGTCTCCATAGTTGTGCATCATTAGTTGTGACATGGTTTCGTTCCACACAGGTGGATGTGGAGCTGCGCCAGGTGGGAACTGAACCCGGGGCCTCCCTCCCACGTGGGAGGGGAGCACCCTCACCACTGAGGCCTCTCAGCAGCCACCAGCTGCACTGCAGCTCAGCACATGCGCTTGCACCAGCCGGGAGCTGACCCCCAGACCCTGTGACTGCAAGACAAATGCTCAACCACTGAGCTATCCCAGCGTCCCCTCCGGCAATTCTTTTCAGCCATTATCAGATAGGTACAGCTAAGGCTAGGTTATGTTGTGTGGGAAACATCCCCCAAATTTCAGTGACTTAACACAACAAAGCTCTATGTTTGCAACAGGTTTGAATCTGTAAAGAAGACTTCGTGCTTCAGGTGGAGAACTTTTTGCATAGTTTATCAGCCCCATCTGATTAATCTCTGCCTCCCCGTGTGCCTGGGCATAGGACCTATTGCACAGGCTATGCTCAGAAAGAAAAGAAGGAACATTCACTTGATGTATTCACCTATTAACCAGTAAGTATTTACTGAGACTCTACTCTTTGTACCAGGACTATGTGCTCTCGTGTTAGAGACGCAGTGGTGAGCAAAACAAACATCACCCTTCCCCCATGAAGCCAGTTACCTAATTTCTCTAAGCCCTAATTTCCAAATCTGTAAAATGAGCTATATGAGGCCTGACAATTAAGTTCTCGAACTTGCCACCATGCGCTTAAATTGGCAGCATTGTACAATCAACTCAGTAAGGTTTCATAACCTTGTGATGTCAGCGTCTCACAGCTGTGTTTGTATCAACATGTGGTGGTATCTTGCTGAATGGCATTCATTATTGTTGTTGTGTGTTTTTGTGTGCCATTGTGAGAATGTTGGAGCTTGAATTAGAGCAACAAATAAACATTAAATTTCTTTTTTTTTTTTTTTAAAGATTTTATTTGAGAGAAGGTGAAAGAGAGAGACAGAGAGAAGGGGAAGGGCCCAGAGCAGTCTCCACAGTTGTGAATCATTAGTTTTTACATAGTTTCATTCCACACAGGTTGATGTGGGACCGCACAGGGCAGAACCGAACTGGGGGCCTCCCTCATGGGAGGCGAAAACCTTTGCCTCCATCCTGGTGGTTACCAGTTGCACCACAGTTCAGCATGTGAGTTTGCACGGGCCAGGGCTGGGATTCGATCCCCAGACCTTGCCGTTGCAAGGCAAGCACTCAATCTGCTGAGCTTTCCCAGCATCCCTTAAATTTTTTTGTTAAAGTTGGCAAGAGTGAAAGTGAAATCAGGGACATGTTAGTCCAAGATTATGGAGATAATGCCAAATAGATTAAATGTTTTTCTCAGGGGAGAAAAAGTGTCACTGATGAACAAAGGTCAGGGAGGCCAGTAACAAGCAGAACTGACAAAAACATTGCAAAAAGTTGTTGAATTGTGTGTCAAAATCATTGGTTGACTGTGAGAAGCATAGCGGACCAAATGAACATCAATAGAGAAAGAGGAAAATCTTAACTGAAAATCTTGGCATGATGGGATGCAGAAATAGCTCAGTGGTTGAGCTCTAGACTCCCAATCCTGAGATCGGGGTTCAATTCCCAGCCCTGGCCTGTGCAAACCCATATGCTGAACTGTGATGCAACTAGTAACCACCAGGATGGCTCAGTGGTAAGGGTTCTCACCTCCCATATGAGAAGCCTCTGGTTTGGTTCCCACTCTGCAGCCCCACATCCACCTGTGTGGAATGAAACCATGTCACAACTAATGATGTACAACTATGGAGACTGCTCTGGGCCCTCCCCCTTCTCTCTCTCTCTCTTTCTCTTCCCCTCCCTCCCTCTCTCTCAAAACAATAAACCACATACTAATAGTAATAATAATCTTGGCATAAGAAAGGTATGTGCAAAAATGGTCCCAAAGGAGCTCACCAATGAACAAGAGCAATGGAGAGTGGAAGTTTGCCAAGAAATTTTGGAGAGGCAAGATGATGTTTTGGGCTGTGTTATCACTGGCGATGAAACATGGGTGTATCAATATGACCCTGAAACCAAGTGTCAAAGTGCACAATGGAAGTCAGCCAATCCCCCACATCCAAAAAATTTCCATCAGTCCAAATCAAGAGTCAAAACGATGCTGCTAACCTTTTTTTGATATCAGAGGAATTGTTAATTATGCATTTACCAAATGGAGAAATAGTCAACCAACTTGACTATTTGGAAGTGCTGCAAGGGCTGCATGAAAAAGTTAGACAAACACGACCTGAACTTTTCACCAGCAACTCATGGCTCTTGCATCATGCAATGCATTAGCTCACAGGGCACTGTCTGTGAGGGAGTGTTTAGCCAGTTAACAAATCACTGTGTTGGAACACCCTCCCTACTCACCTGATCTGGACGCCATTGCCTTTTTTCTTTATCTGAAGATAAAGAAAATACTGAAAGTAAGACATTTTAATGACATTCAGGACATCAAGGATAATATGACGATGGCTCCAATTCCAGAAAAAGAGTTCCAAAATTGCTTTGAAGGGTGGACTAGGCACTGAAGTCAGTACATAGCTTCCCAAGGGGAGGACTTCGAAGGTGACCGTAGTGACATTCAGCAATGAAGTGTGGAGCATTTTTTTTAGGATGAGTTCATGAACTTAATTGTCAGACTTTGTTTTCCTCACCCTCCAGACACAGTGAGAGGATTTACTGAGAAAGCCACTTGTAACTTGACAATCTTAATTCAAGCAGATGTGAACAAGCAGTTACTCTGTTGTACCCCTTCCCACTCTACCAACCCTCACGTCCAGGTTTCAGGGCTATTGTTTTTTACATGAAACGCTTCACGAATTTGCACGTCATCCTTGCACAGGGGCCATGCTAATCTCTGTATCGTTCCAGTTTCTTTTTAGTATATGTGCTGCCAAAGCAAGCACTAGTTTTCAGGGTTTATTCATTAGGCCTATGGAATTTGGTAGCACATCTCTCTCCTCACTATTTCCACTGCCCTTTCAAATGATCACGAAACTGTGAAGTGAATATAACAGTAATATTAATAGCAATGATAGTAATAGCTCAGTCTTACAGGGTACCTAGCATTCCAGCCCTTCTCTCCACCAGAACCAGAGTCCATGTCATGCAGTGGAGACTGGATCATGGTGCTGACTTTGTAGGTATATTTTGGGAGAACTGTTGATGTCTTTACAATGTTGAGTCTCCTGTCCATTTACATGGTATATCTATCCATTAGTTTAGGACCTCTCTAACGTCTTTCTATAAAATTAAAATATTTTCTCTAATAAAGGATATTAACATATATTTTTTAAAGATTTACTTAGGTATTACATATTTCTATAAATAGGTGGTATTTTTACATTTTCTAAATGTCTGCTGCTATAATTTATAAAGACAATTTATTTTAAGATATTTCTTTTTTTTTTTTTAACTGGGGGCCTCACCGCATTCAGGAAGCACACCCCAGTTCAGCATATGGGTCTGCCTAGGCCGGAGCCGGGATTTGATCCTTGGTCCTCGGGGCTTCAAAGTGAGTGCTTAACCCACTGAGCCATCCCGGCTTTCCCATGGTCTAAGGATTTTTTGTTTGCTTGTTTGTTTGTTTTTGACAGAGAGAGAGAGAGAGAGAGAGAGAGAGAGAGAGAGAGAGAGAGAGAGAGAGAGAGAGATACAGAGATAGATACAGAGACAGAGAGAGAACTGAACTGGGGGAACTCCCCAGTTCAGCATATGGGTCTGCATGGGCCGGTACCGGAATTCGATCCTCGGTTCCCGGCGCTGCAAAGTGAGTGCGAAACCCACTGAGCCATCCCGGCTTCCCCAAGATATTTCTTATTCTAGCAAATTCGCCTCCATGTACAGCCAGAGTTGGAGATCCAGGAGTGACGTAGGACCAGCCACTCCCTCACCACACTACCAGTCTGCAACTGTGTCTGACAGACTCTCTTTAGTGGATGTATCCCCACCTCCCTCCAGGTTTCAGCATAGGCCTCATTATTTTGGGCCTGGGGTGATTTCTAACTGATCCATCAATCACCTTCAACTAGGGCTACTGCCAACTGTTACTGCACCCTTATGCAAATAGGAAAAGGTGTCCCTTCCTCATGACCCTGTACCTCCGTCTGTCATATAATTGTTGTAATATTCAGTACATGTTGTCTATGATGTTGGTGTCTGTCTTGTGTCATATTTTCTGTAATAGTCACATGGACACAGCCATCTGTGGGGGCCCTGTACATGGCAGCCAGAGGGAACTTTGTAAAATGAAAGTTTGATTGTGACAACATGGATGGACCTAGAGGGTATAATGTGAAGTGAAATAAGTCACACAGAGCAAGACAAATGCCATATGCTCTCACTCATATGTGGAATCTATAAAACAAAACAAACAAACACAACAGAAACAGACTCGTTGATACAAAGAACAAACTACCGGTTGCCAGATGGGAGGGGTGTTGTGATGGGTGAAAAGGCGAAGGGATTAAGTACAGATTGGTGGTTACACAACAGTCACAGGCTGTGAAGTACAGCAGAGAACATGGTCAATAATATTGTAAAGACTGTATAGTGCTAGATGGCTACTAGACTAATTGGGAGAATCACTTCATAAATTATATAAATGTCTAACCACTATGCTGTACACCTGAAACTAATATAAAATAATAGTGAATGTCAACTCTAATTGAAAAAACAAAAGGGAAGCCAGGATGGCTCAGCCGGCTAAGCGCTCACTTTGCAGCCCCGGGGTCCGGGGTCCGAGGATTAAGTCCCAGCCCTGGTTCCCAGTTGGGTTCTCACAGGGGTGAGGCCCCTGGTTCCAGCCCCTAGCTTGTAGGGGCATGCCTCCCTTGTGGGAGGTCCCCTGCCTGGTTCCCACCCTGTGCGGCCCCTGCCCACCTGTGTGAAATGAAACCTTGTCGAAAACTGATGACGTACAACTTTGGAGACTGCTCTGGGCCCTCCCCCTTCTCTCTGTCTCTCTGTCTCTGTCTCTCCCTCTGTCAAAACAATAAAATAAATCTTTAAAAAAAAAAAGTATTAATTGAGTACTTTTTATGGACCGCAAATGTGAAACAACAAAAACAGAATGTTTTCTGCTTTAAATTTTTCTTCTTTTAATTAAAGATAGACATAATCAAATTGTTGGGTTTCATTAAAAAAATTAAAATTTGATCATAGTATTCTGTTAGCTGAATGTCCACACCCCCAGCCCCACCCCCGCCGCCCCGGGGTCTTTGGGAGGTAATTAGATTTAGATGAGGACACTAGGGTGGACCCCTGATGGGATTAGTGCCCTTATAAGAAAGAAAGAGACACCAAAGCTCACTTTCTGCCACATGAAGACACAGTGAGTAGGTGGCCATCTGCAAGCCAAGAAGAGCTCGCTCGCCAAGAACTGAATCGGTCGGGGCACCTTGATCTTGGACTTCCCAAGCTTCCAGAACTGTGAAAAATAAGTATCTGTTACTTAAGCCACCCAGTCTATGGGATTTTGTTTTGGCAGCCTGAGCTGATTAAGACATACTCCTTTGCTTAAAGTTATTCAAAGGTATCCCTTTACCATTCTTTGATATAATTATTTAAAATAAGTAATACTTTAGGTCACCGATAGCCAGTCTGCGAGGCCAGGCTCCTTTCCTGCCCTCTGTAGGCGACCAGAGCCTGAAGGCCTCTGCCTCCGTCATCACCCCGTCCTCGCACCTCCGCTGCCCGCTGACCAGTCAAGATGGGATTTATATTTTCAAAATCTATGAACGAAAACATGAAAAATCAACAGGAGTTCATGCTTATGAATGCCCGACTTCAGCTGGAAAGGCAGCTAATAATGCAAAATGAGATGAGAGAACGACAAATGGCCTTGCAGGTAGCCTGGTCTCGGGAATTCCTCAAATACTTTGGAACATTTTTTGGCACTGCAGCCATGTCTTTAACAGCTGGGGCAATAAAAAAAAAGAATCCAGTGCTCCTCTTCCCTGTTGTTCCTTTAGGCTTGGTCTTTACCTACCAGTGTGACTTGGGCTACGGAACTCTTCTACAAAGAATGAAAGGTGAAGCTGAGAACATACTGGAAACAGAAAAGAGTAAGTTGCCGCTGCCAAATGGAATGATTACTTATGAAAGCCTGGAAAAATCCAGAAAGGAACAAAGTAAATTCTTCATAGACAAATGAAATCATGTTTACCCACTGAATGTCAAAACACAGAATTGTTGACTTGAATCATGGTTTTTACAGCTTTTTTTTTACATGGTTTTTACATGGTTTTTTACAGCTTTTTATTTATTTATTTATTTATTTATTTATTTTTTATTATATCTTTTTTTTATATTTATAGAGAGTAATTATTTTATCTTTAGTGCATATTTATTTCTATTTTACTTTTGACAGATAGAGAGAGAGACAGAGACAGCTAGAGAACCGAACTGTGGGAACTCCCCAGTTCAGCACGTGGGTCCTGCCTGGGCCGGAGCCGGGATTCGATCCTCGGTCCTCGTGGCCTCAAAGCGAGCGCTCAACCCGCTGAGCCGTCCCGGCTTTCCCTACAGCTTTTTAAATGCTCAAGATTTTTATATAATGGATTTTATTTTAAAATATTAAAATGCAAGATCTGTTTTGTTAAGCTATTTTAAAATAAAATTTATAACATTCAACAAAAATGGAGATACTCTAAATAACTTTTAGATTTTCTATATAGATGTATCTTATAAATATCTAAATGTAAAGTTAATAAACTATATTGTTTCAAATTCAAATAAATAAATAAATAAATAAATAAATAAAATAAAATAAAATAAGTAATACTTTAACATGGTTCAAAAATCTAAATAATACAAAAGGTTTACAGTAAAAATTCTTACTCTAACAATTGTACTCACCACCTTGTTCTCATGAACTATCCATAGGGAGTCATTTTACTAGTTTCTTAGGCAACCTTACAGGATTTCTTTATGACAATACAAGCGAACACACACACACATGTACACTGTTTTTCTTCTACAACAGTAGCATTATATACCATTCTACATCTTGACATTTAACTACCAGGTAACAATATATTTTAAAGTGCTTTCATATTTATACATATTTGACAGCTGCATACCTGCTAATGGACAAGTTTCTAATCTATTGCAGATAATATTCAGAGAAAAACATTGACGTATGTGTCACTTCATATATGTGAATTAAAGTTCTCTTTCTCCACCCTTTGCAGCTGGTATGGACTTTGTGACTTGCTTTGATGATAGAATATGGCAGAACGGGTGTTGAACAACTTCTAAGCCATGCCCCAAGAGAATTTATAGCTCCTCCTCTCCCCTCTTAGAATCCTGAGACTACTGTGCTAGGAAGAAACCCAGGATAAAATACCTCATGGAGAGAATGGCTCATCCATCCCATCCCTCCTAGCCATCCGAGCCAAGATGCCAGACATGGGAGTGTGAGAGAGGTCCCCGCAGGCCAACCCACCCCAGCATAGGTGCCAGCTAACTGTCACTTGAGTCACCTAAGGTCAGCCCAGCAGAATAACCATGCATAAAATCTGAAGAATTAGGGAAAGCCGGGATGGCTCAGCGGGTTAAGCGCTCGCTTTGAAGCCCCGGGGACAGAGGATCGAGTCCTGGCTCCGGCCCAGGCGGACCCACATGCTGGGCTGGGGAGTTCCCATAGTTCAGTTCTCTAGCTGTCTCTGTCTCTGTATCTCTCTCTCTTTCTGTCAAAAATAAAATAAAATAAAAATAAATATGCACTGAAGATAAAAGAATTACT
>PVKE010003683.1:51606-70536 GCA_004027555.1 Craseonycteris thonglongyai | reverse complement strand
GCGCCCCCCCCCCCCCAGGAGCAGGCCCGTGACGTCCCTCAGGCCACGTGAGACCCAGTCCTGCTGGGGACACAGCCAGGGCCCCGGAAGAGCAGTCTGAGGCCCCTGTCACCACGTCCCACCAAGCAGGGGCGGCCGTGAGCCTGCCCGTCTCATCGGCAGAGTGAGGGCCTCTGCCCGGCCGCTTCCCAGAACCGCAGTGACGGGGCGGTGACAGCGCACTGAGAACTCCCTGCAAACCGCGGGGGGCCTGCGACACACGCTTCCAGCTTCCAGACTGGGGCCCTTTTGAGGGAGGGAGGTACTGTGAATAATTCCGCGGGGACGGGGCCTCACTCGCGGGGTGAATAGAAAGGAAAGATCGGGGTCCCGGCTGGGGCCGCAGCTCCACACCCACTCGCGGCCCTCGCGGGGCCTCAGGGTCAGGTCAGAGGGGCCACGCGACCCCCATGAGTGTCGTGCGAATGAGCAGGGACCAGGCCCACGAGAGGCTCGCAGCCCGCATGCGGCCGGGTGTGGGGGGGGCTGGGGCTGACCTCGGGGTGAGCGTAGGCAGCCGCTGCGTCCCTCTGCAGGGCTGGGCCCGAGGCACCGGCCCGGCTGTCCCGGGAGCAGTTCTCTCCGCCTCGCTTGCTCATCTCGGCTCGAATTTCTTCCACGTCCTCTTTGATTTGCACGTTTTCCTGGGTGAGGTTTCTGGAAACTTCCTAAAAAGAGAAAAACACATGAAGAGGAGGATCCGAGAAAAGGGCTCTGAGAAGGCGGCGGAGGCTGGCAGCCGGGCTGAGGCTCCGGCCAGGAAGCCACTGGGGCCCCGTGTGTCCAGCCCTGTGCTGAGGACACTGCTGGAGAAAGGGGACCAGCACTCCAAGCTCTGTGGGCAGCAGCTGGGTGGTCCCTCCCATGGGCCCGGGCATCAGAGACCCCTTCACAGGACCCCAACAGGACCTCAGGAGACACACAGGGCTGGTCAGAACAGCGGCTGCTCTCTGGGCCGTGGCGGGATCCCAGCATCTCCGTGGGTCCACAAGCAGCTGCTGACAGTGGTGTCACCGCTTGTGTACTCGGTGAGGGGACAGTGGTCTCACCGCTGGTGCACTCGGTGAGGGGACAGTGGTGTCACCGCGGGTGCATTCGGGGAGGGGACAGTGGTGTCACCGCGGGTGCACTTGGGGAGGGGACAGTGGTAAGCCAGGCCGGGGAGGCCCTGGCCCTGGTGCAGACCCCCCTCCCTGAGGGGAAGTTAGCACAAAACAGGAGCCCGCAGCCAAGGCGTCCCACCAGACAAGGCCTGTGATGAAGGCAGGTCAGGGCCACGTGACCGAGGTGGGCGCTGGCCCGGCAGCTCGGTGCCTGGGGGGTGCCCTGGGCCTGCACGCTGGGTGACTCTTATTCCACCCATTCCGGAGCAGCTTGAGGGCGTGGGGGGCGCTGGCCCCCAGCGTGGGGCTGCTGATGTACAACTTGTGACCCCGTCGGGTGTTCCGGGTTTGCAGAGCAGCGTAGGCGGCTGGGCCACATCCGGGCCAGCCATGTGGCAGGCGTGGGCCCCACGTGACCCACGGTCGGGGGCTGAGTGGCACCGGTGTGGGCACAGGGCATGGGCTTCCCGGGGGAACGACGTGGCTGAGCAAGCGCAGGGGTCACCGGACCCCCTGGGAGGGCGGCCTCAGGCTGACAGCTGCCTGCAGCGCAGCAGCTGCTGGGACGGCTTGGGCGTGGGGGCCGCCAGCTGCCGCGCTCAACCACACTGCGCCCCCGCCAGCGCCGGCGGAGACCTGGGAACAGGTGGCTCAGCCCCCACGACAGGGACCCAGCCCGTGACCGCAGCCACCCGGCCACACGGTTCTGCACGAGAGGAGGGGGCCCCTGCAGGTACGCGTCCCCGACTGTCCTGGCCCTAATGGTTTGCGGGCTTTTGGACACGCGTGTTTCCCATGTGTTTCTTCTTTGCAAACAGCGGAAGGTCTACTCGGGATGCGCGCTTCCTAAAGAAGCACTGCCAGGCGCTCCCGGGCTCAGTCAAGAGGGAGACGGGGGGCCCGGAAGGCTCCTCACCTCCTCCAGCTTATCCACGCGGCCCAGCAGCTTGGTGGTGACCGAATGCAGCTTCAGGAGGTCCAGGCCATACAGCGCACCCTCCAGCAGGTCTATGACAGCGGAGAGCTGCGGGGCAGGGGCGGGGCGAGGCGAACCATGGGGGTGGGGCCGAGGGCGGGGCGAACCACGGTGGCGGGGCAGAGGCGAACCATGGGGGTGGGGCGAACCATGGGGGCGGGGCAGAGTGCGGGGCGAATCCCAGGGGCGGGGCAGAGGGCAGGGTAAACCATGAGGGCGGGGCGAGCCATGGGGGCGGGGCAGGAGTGGGATGAACCACGGGGGCAGGGCAGAGTGCAGGGTGAGCCATGAGGGCAGGGCGAACCACGGGGGACGGGGCAGGAGCGGGACAAACCATGGGGCAGGGGCGGGGCAGACCTTGGGGGCGGGACGGAGGGCGGGGCGAGCTGGGAGCGGGGCCGGGCGTCGGTGTGGGTGCGCTCATGGGACGCAGGGGCGGAGCTAGGAGGACACGCTAACGGTTCACAGGGCGGACTCCACCCGCAGTCCCATCCCCGCCAGGACAGCGCTGCCCACAACGCGCGGTCACTACGAAGCCAGACAAGTGCTGCGCCCCGCGGAGATGGCGCCGCGCCCTCACCCGCACCGTCTACGGGGGGGGCCCCCGGGAAACCCCATGCCTTCCCTGGGGACCCCGAGCGGCAGCACCTCACACGGGCGCGTGAGCCCCGGAAGGCCCGGGCCTCCCCACTTCCCGGACGGGGCGGCTCCCGGCTCCGAGTCCCTGGCCTCTGGGCGCGTGTGGGGCCGACAGGGACGCGTGGCCGTGTCCCCCCAGGAGGAAGCGGCCCCCGGCTCCGTGCGAGGACAGGACTGGAAGTCACCGGTGTGCTGGGCTGGGGCCCCCGGATCCGAGCAGGTCCAGCCGCCCAGAGACCCCAGGCCTCACCCTCAGGTCCCGGCTGTCGGCTTCCCGAAGCTTCTGGAGCCGGAAGTCCCCCTCGCAGGGGTTGAGGGCCGACGGGGGCGCGACGCAGGCGCACTTGCAGGCCGGGCCCGAGGTGATGGTCTCCACCGTGTAGAAGTCGTCCTTCCCGGCCGTGCCCGCGTCGACCCGGCGGCAGGCGTCCCGGCCCAGCGGCCGCACCACGCACTTGCACTGGCAGTCGGAGCCCTCGGACACAGCCTTGACCTTGTCGTAGTCGCCCAGCAGCTGCTCAGACAGACAGACAGGACGTGGGGCGCGAGGCCCCTGAGGGGATCCTCCGCCCACGCCGTCGGCGACCTCAGCGCTGGGCGGTGGCCCAGGTGGCCTGAAGGGGCTGCTCGCTTCCCGGGGCGCCCTCTCCGGGGCCCCAACCAGAGCCGGACGCCAGGTTTGGATGAGAGGAGAAGCCCCCGCAGGCCCGGGCCCCAGGAGGCTGCTCGGGGGAGGGCCCCACGGGACAGGGACCGGCCTGGGAGTCCATCGGGGCCCCTCAGCTTAAGGATTCATTTGTCTCCTGGAGCAGCCGCTGAACCCAAACCCCAGGCCGAAGCTGGGCCTGCACCTGCAGCCTCTGCCCCTGCCCCATCCCGGGCCTGGTGGGGACCAGGCTCCTCTCAGCTCCCATCCCACAGGCCCCGACCCAGCCCGAGGGCCAGGCTGCAGCGGCCGTCCTGGGACGCTGTCTTGTGGGGGGAGGGCTTGTGCTTTTCTGGCAAAGGCTGGTTCGCTCTGACCCTGGCGTTGGCTGCAGGGCTGCCGTCACACCCAGCAGGGCTCGGCGGACCAGGCGACGTAGGGGCTGCCTGCGAGCGGCCGTCTTCTGGGGCTTCCACCTCACCTGCCCAGGAGCCCCCTGGGTCCCTCCCTGCCTCCCAGAGGCTGGGCTCCGGAAAGCCCTGGGTGGCCCTGCAGAGCCCTGCAGTGTGAGGGGTGTCCGTCCGGTTCAGGGGTCAGTGCGGGGCTGGGGGTGGATCGACACCCCCGTCGAGGGAAGGCCAGGAGGCTGCTGTGGGACCCCTGCCCACCTGCAGCTGGAAGGAGCCCCAGTGCCAGGCAGGGCAGGGGCGCAGGCGGCGAGCCCACTGTGGGGTCCCCGCTCAGCCGGCCCCCTTCCCTAGGATCGCGGTGACACCCACCCCGCAGGGCTGCGCGGGCCCTGGGGAGCACGAGAGCCGTCTGTCCCTCACGGTCTCGGGGTCAGGGCTGAAGCTGGTCGGGACCCCGGGGTCTGCGCACCCCCAGCTCTGACCGCCCAGAGCCGGCGGCCTCGCTGCTGCTCGTCCGGTGGGCAGGGACCCTGCATGAGGCCGGTCCCCGTCATCCACCGCAGTGCCGGGGAGCAGGGCCCGCGGCCCCTCAGAAAACACTCGGATACACGAAAAGCCCTTCCCCGTGGCGACGGAGCGGGGCCCCCTTGTGTCCCCGGCGCCCACCGGCCACCGCCTACCTGGGACAGCACGTTCTCCTGGTTGTCCGCCTCGTCCTGCAGGCTCTCGTCCCCCGGGGGCGCGTCCGGGAGCTCGCTCGTGCCCTCGGGGACGCTGGACACGCAGCCTGGAGCCACACCCAGCGCGAGGCAGAGCACCAGCGGCAGGAGCCTGGCCATGAGGGCGCGCCGCGCAGGGGCTCGGCCCCCAGGAGCGCGGCGGGGCGCGGGGTCCCGGCAGGGACCGGGGCGAGGGGCCAGGGGCCAGGGGCCGGGGTCTTGGCTGGAGCCGGAGGTGGGCCGCTCAGAGCGCCGTGTCGGGCTGGGTGCGGCCGAGCGAGGCCGGCGGGCGCGCCCCGGAGACCCTGGTCATCTCCTTCCCGGGCGGGCGGCCCCGGCCGTGGGCGCGCGGAGGGAGGCGGTGGCACGGCCGCGCGCGCGGTGTCCCCCGCAGCGGGCTCTGGCGGGAGGACTGGTCCGGGCGCCGGGAGTGCAGGGCGCGCGGGACGGGCGCGGGCCGCGGAGCGCCTGCCGGGCGAGGGCGGAGCCTCTATTGTGCACGCCGCGGAGGTGCAGCCAGTGACCGCGCAGGGGGAGGAGGAGACGGGGCGGCCGGGGGGCGGCCCGCGGGCCGCTGAGGGCAGCGCGCCCCCTTCCTGCCTCTCACCGCACAGACAGGAGAGGCGCAGCCTGCGCCGCGTCCCTGGGCCTCGGGGGCCCTTGTGCCCGCTGCGCGGTGAGCGTCCCCGCGCGGGAGGCCGGTCCAGGCAGGGCTCTGACCTGGGAGGCTCCCCGAACCCGGCCCTGGGCTTTGAACTTGGCGCCTGGTGGCACCTCCACCCACAGGACAGCTGCTGAAGTCCCGGCGCGTGCGCCCCAGGTTGGGTGAACCCTAAAGGCGACGGCAGTGGCTTTGTCAGTCAACCCAGGACACGCTGCGAGTCCCTGCGGGGGAAGAGACCGCACGGGAAGCAATGACTGTCCGAGGGGAACAGCTCTTACTGTCCTCGTGGCTCGTGACGGATCGCAGGGTCTCTGTCACGAGATGACCTGCAAGAAAGCATCCATTTTCAACAGTGTGTGTCTGTTACCGGGCCACTTAATTAGAGTCCCTTTTACAAATGTACCATGAAGATGGACAACATGTAACTTATAGGAAGGGCACTGTCACCCTGCAAATCCTGAACAAGGCCGGACCCCGTCAAAGATCTGAGGGGTGTTATTCTGGGTCCTCGGGGAATTCCAACGCCTGCCTCTGATGCTGAAGAATAAGGGTTGTGACAACCTAAACAAAGTACACTTCCGCTCAAATAAATGGTCACAACTGACAAGTATAAATAATAACCCTTATCAATATATTTTAATGGTTAAAAAACATCCCAGCTTATGAACAATCCAAGATCAGTTTGTTGAAATGTCATGTGCGCCCAAGTGACCTACCAAATCTTTTCTGAAACTAGATGGGAGTAAACATCTATAAAACGGAATTTTTAATTCAGCCAAGTGCTGAATGTTGGGTAAGTGAAAGACAGCATGCTGGGTTGTTAGATACTTAACGGGAAGATAGTCGGCATCGAGCAGGGGTGGGGTGGGTGTGAGGAAGGACGCAGCACAGACACTCAAGTGGTAAGAGAGTCAGCACTTCCCAAGGGGCTTAGAGAGGAACGGGCCACTCCCGGGTGAAAGGTCAGGATTTCGTGAGGACTCCTCATGGTTATAACTGGGCCCAAATTCGTCATGGAAGCGTGGGCTGCGCTGCATCTCGGAGAGAGAGAGAGTGTGTGTGTGTGTGTGTGTGTGCCCGCGTGCACACATGAGCCAAGGACAGGCCTGCCAGCTTCCTGCCCTGTACTGCTGCCCACTGAGCCAATTCTTTTTTTGTTTTTTTTAAGATTTATTTTTTGACAGAGCCAGAGAGAAGGGGGAGAGCCCAGAACAGTCTCCATAGTTGTACATCATCAGTTTTCAACATGGTTCGTGCAGGGCAGAAGCTGGCCTGGGAGCCTCCCGCATGGTAGGCATGGCTCCCTCGAGCCAGGGTTCAAACTGGGGCACACCCCAGTTCAGCATATGGGTCCACACGGGCCAGGGCCAGGATTCAATCCTTGGTCCCCAGGGTTCAAAGCAAGCACTTAACCTGCTGAGCCACCCCAACGTCCCCTGAGCCAACTCTTACAAAAGAATTGGAATTGTGTTTTGACCAATGGGCTGAGACCTTCCTGTTCAATCAGAGCTGCACAGCTAGATACTCATTTGCATATTTAATGGCCAATCAGAATGCAGAATTCTAACCAATCAAGACAGTGCTATTTGGACCAATCATATGGTACAAATTTGGATTCCTAATTTACATAAAAATGGATCAATCAGGGACCAGGGTTGGCACTCACTCTATATAAGCGGGCCTCCCTCTCTTCTCAGGGAAGCACATGTCCAGAGGCTACTGTTCACCTGCTTAAAGTCAGTGTCTTCTTCTACTGCACCCTACACTGGGGACTCCTATTGGACTTGGGTTGGCGGCAGTGCCCTGCCGTTGACGATCTATACGTTCTCTTTCCACAATACTTCTATTCAATGAAGTGTGCGGACGTTGTGGACCCTGAGAAAGGAGATACCCACCAAGAAGGGCTCCTGATGGCTAACTGGGCTCCCGTTTAAACGCAGAGCGTAGCTGCTGCTTCTAAACCGGGGCCTCTCATGGAAGCTGCGCTTCAGGGAGAAGCCTGCGCGGAACTGCCTACCTGTGCTGGGTTCCTGCCATCAGAACCAGCCCCTATAAGTGAGCTCCTGGAACTGTATTCCAACCTATAGGACCGAGACGGTCCCCATCCAATTGGAGCTGTGTGGCTGTATACTGACTGTCACCTTCACCGACCAATCAGAGTGGCTCCCTTCTCACCAGTCAGGACAGTACTCTTTGTTTTGTTTTAAAGAATTACGGTATTTTTATTGTTTTTGACACACACAGAGAGACAGAGAGAGATGACTGAGACAGAGAGAAGGAGGAGGGCCCAGAACAATCTCCATAGTTGCACATCATTGGTTTTTCCACATAGTTTCATTCCACAGGTGGGCGCGGGGCTGCACAGGGCGGGAACTTTGCTGGGGTCTCACCCCGGTGAGAACCAACCTGGGGGACACTCCCCAGTTCAGCATATGGGTCCGCACAGGCAGGGGCTGGGACTCGATCCTTGGTCCTTGGGGCTGCAAAGTGAGTGCTTAACCCACTGAGCCATTCTGGCTTCCCCTCAACATGTGTTCTTAATTTACCCTTATAGGCATTCACCCCATCCCCATATCCAAGGCTGAAAATAATGGGAACCCAAAGATCACAAAAAACTTAATGAAGGGCAAGTAGGATTTAACGTGGAGACACTGATACAAAGATGGTTACTTGGGAGCAGGAGAGACGGTTTAAGTGTGAGTTTTGTGGGGTGTCAGAACCGCAGACCTGGGCTCTGATCTTAATTCTGCTGCTGTGGTGGGTGGTCTTGGACAAGCTTTTCTCCTCTGCGCTTCAGTTTTCTAATATTTGGAAGCGCTGTTGTGGAGATTAGGGACGCAGAAAAACTCCTGGGCCATCACCCATCCCGGTCACAAGTATCTGTTGAATGACAACAGAGCAATCATGTATTAAATGGGGATATTATTATTCCCGGTTCTAAGGTAGTCTGTGAACTCAGTAAGACCTCTGCTGCCCTCCAATTTCCTTATCTGGAAAAGGAAGTCATCAGTCTCTATTCTCTGTTCCTGTGATTTGGGTAAACAAGTTCTTCCCTTCTTAGAGTTTGCTTTGTTCCCGGAACTAAATGTTGAGGAAGAAACCCCACAGCTGGAGCAGCCCCCAGGCATTCGCAGAGGCTGCCAGCCCAGAGCGGTTGTTGGCCGAACAGCCCCGTCCTGCCCTGGGAGGTGTTGTCTGAAGGGGTGGGGCGGTGCCTGCAGGGGCCGCTCTGGGAGGACAGATGGCCGTCCCTGGCCTGACATCGGCTCCTGAGTGAAAACCCCAGGGACACCTCAGTCCAGACAGGAGGAAACGCAGCTATGTGCTCGAGAGCCAGCTCCCGCCGTCCAAGGACACACCTCAAACAGCCGCGTGACGGAGGTGCTGGCTGGCCCAGTGACCCGACTGCTGCCCACGTTCTCCCCACCCCTAAAAACTGCTTCCTTCCCTTTGAAAACCTGAGTCGAGCATGTCCCACGCAGCCCTGGGAGCTGTGCCTCCTGACCTCCCCTCACCTCGCTGATGTCACCCTGCTCCCCACCCCCACTCCCCTGTCTCCCCTCCCTTCTTGGAAGGAGAAAACTGATCAGGAACCTGTCATGCAAGTGGCAGGCGTGGTTCCTGCATAACCATGTGCTGTTCCAGCCTCCACTCCTCAGCAGGTTTTCAGCACTTCACTTCTAGCCCTGAAGTGGTCTATCCAGTGATACTGCCCCTGTGTCCCTCCGGGACAGCCTGCAAACAGTGTCCCCTGGGGCTAAGGACAATTTGAGCAGCGAACACGGCCATGTGAGCATCCCATGTTACCCCGACAACCATCCTGCAGGGCAGGCGTGGTCACCCTCAGGAGGCAGGTGGGGGAATGGGAGTAGAGACTGCCCAAGGCATCTGATGACAAAAGGGCAGAACCAGCGAGTGACAAACGTGGGCTCTGGGTCTGTCCCCCTCTGAGCTCTTGCTAGTCGTACCCGGTCCTCCAGCCGTGACCTCAGCTGCTCACCCACATGCCCTGTGCAAAGGGGCACGTCTGTGGAGAAGCAATGGCCCATACTAGCTGTGGCAGCAGGGTCCCCTCAGAGGACCTGGCGCCCCCGCATCCCCACGCTGCCACTGCTGCTGAGTGTGACCTTGGGAGTCATGGCCTCAGCTCTGTTTGTTTGCTGAGGGATCATTTGGACCGAGTGAGTTCTGGGGTGGTCCCTTCCGCCCTGACCTCCGGATTCTGTGGGCCTAGCAGCCACCTTCACTGTCATGCCACCTCTCAAGTGTCCTGCGTGTGCTGCCACTCATCCCCAGAGCGTGGCCGGGAGGCCGCTGTCATAGATGAGAAAACAGAAACCCAGGAAGTACAACTTGCTCCCACATAGGTATTGCCCAGGAAGCATCTACAGACAAAAGTGAATGGATCTGAGGTCTATTAAGTCGGGCCAGGTGACAAGGACTGTCACACATGCCTGAAGTCTGGGGACCCGCATCAGGGAAGGTGCTGGCATCAGAGCGGGACGACCTCTTGCTGAGCCTTCAGCATGTGCTCCGGTTCTTGTCACCTGGAGCCCTCCGAGTGGAGGAGCTGACCGGGTGTGGACAAGAGCTGCACACGGGACCCCAGCTGCCCACCTGCATCTGTCAGCCGGCTCAGCCTGAGAGGCCGCCGGCCAGAGTCTCTGTGAGGCTTTGATGTCTTCACCCCAGTCTGCCCAGACCACCTGTCTCCACACAACATTGTCCTTGGGACCCCAGGCCCCCGAATGGCGTGAAGGTAGATATGTGACCTCTGGGGTTTGGTCTTAGCTCCCCCAAGGTCAAAGCCATTAAAGGTCCAAAGTGCCATCCTCAGCGGTGGGATTTCTGAGCTCAGAGCCCCCACTGCGGCGTGGTTCCATGCCAGCCCAAGGGGACAGGAGCCGAAGGACTCAGCGTGACCCAGCTTCTCCCACAGACTCCCACCCCAGAGCTCAGTGGCTGCTGTGGCTGAGAGTAGAGTGACCCCTGGTGTCTTCCTTGGAGCCCAGCAGTTCCCAGGCTGAGCTCCTGCTGTCTGTCCATCAGGAGTCAGCTTCTGCTCCCTCCACACCCCGTCTGGGGGCTGCCGCCTGGGTGGTCATCCTCGGTACCCTGCCTTCCTCTCCCACGGCCCGTCCGCCACCAAGGCCATCGGCGTGATATGTGCTGATGTGAGAATCTTGCCACTTGTTGCTCATGAATTCATCTGTCCTGGTCCTGGCCTTCACGCCGCTGTCTGGTTATGCTTCTCACAGGCAGAACTGCTGGGCAGTCCTCTGTGAGAGGCCGGGCTCTCCCGGTTCCCCTGGCTCCCCTGGCTCCCCCAGCTCCCCCGGCTCCCCCGGCTCCCTGCACTGTGACCGGTGACGTGGCCTCAGGCGTCCTGCCGGTGTTCCCACCGTGGCTGTTCTCAGGTCGCGCTCCAGGCTTCCCTCAGCTTCTGCCTGGACCACTCTTTCAGGGGAGCAGAGGGACAGAAGTGACGGGGATGTCACTTCAGGTGAGGGTGACAGGGCCCATGGGAGGGCGTTAACGCCCATGCTCAACACGAGCTGGGCAGCTCCCGGGGCCGGGTGACCGTGTTTTGACATCAGCGCCAGCGTGTTCCTGATCCTTAGAATAACCGGAGCGCCCCAAGTGCTCCCCAGATGCGGCTGAGGTCTATCTGGGTTCACGTCCAGCCAGAGCAGCCGTCTCCACTGCTCAGTCCTGCCACTGGAGGGCGCCAGAGACAGCTTCGCGGCCCAGGAGCTGCCACAGGGGACGGCTGTCGGCCCTGAGGTTACCGGTCCCTCCCAGGGCCCAGCCTGCAGAGGCCTGCGTGGCAGGTGTCCGGAAGCCGAGTTACCGGGTCAGGACAGGACCCGAGAGCCCAAGTCCCAGGCCCAGCAGACACTTCTGTGGAAATGACCATGAAGAGCTGCCTTAAGGGAGCATAGAGGAGGGTCACAAATGTCTTCCCGGGCGTCCTCATAGCCCTGTGGCCTCAGCAGGACCCAGAGTCCCACCTGTGATGGCGTAAGGTCATCTCGGTGGAACTTCTGCTGAATCGAGGGTCCTGCTCCTGGGCATGAGAACCCGCTGCTGTCTGCATCCAGGACCCTCCGGCTCCACGGAGTCCTTATCTAAAGACGTGTCAAACACCTTCAGAAACATGCTTCCTAAACATCGTTTCAGCCGCTCATGAGCGTCCAGTTCAGCAGCTTAAGTTCATTTGCTCCGTTCGTGGCGTAGCCAACACCTCCGTCCGTCTCTTGGTCCCAGATGGACGCCCCGCACTTGGCCACATCCAGCCCGCCTTCTGGCTCCATGGCTCCGCATCCCATGGGCCCTCGTGAGCGCGGTGTGCAGCGTGTCCTCCCACGACGGGCCCTCAGCGCCCTGTCCCCACGCTGCCTCCACGCTGCGGCAGGCTCATACTCTGCTGTCTGTGTGGGCCACACGCATTTATCCACCATGTGTCCACAGGTATCTGAGCTGTTTGCACCTTTCGGCCGCTGTGAACACGGGTGTGCAGACACCGTTTAGAAATTGCTCTTCATCACACGCCCGTGCCCACTCCTAACGTCCCCGGACCGCGGTGGCTGCACAGAGCAGAGGGCTGACCTAGAAAGCGCCCTCCCCGTTAGCTCCCTGAGAGCTTTCCTTGGCGTAGGTGCTGGGCACGCAATAGACGGTGACAGGGATGTTTTCCTCCCCCAGAGAGATGCCACTAGGAGGCAGATGACTGGAACCCGGGTACAGCGATTTGCGTTAAGAAGTCCACCTCCTCCCCACCCCCACCCCGCTTTCCTCTGTCAGACTGGGGGCTGCTTTTCCCAGAGGCACGAACTGGAGGAGCATTTGCTCTGAGTTGAGCTCAGTTGCCCGTCGTGTGCGATCGTGTGGATGAGCCCGGATTACAGAGGCCGCTGAGCAGAGCCACCTGGCCAGGCAGCTCACACAGGCGGGAAATTCTGAGGCCCCTGTGCACTGTTTCGGGAGAAGTGCCCTGCATGGTGTGAAGCAGGGCCGCTGGGGATGTCACGGGATCCCTCACCGAGGTCTCAGGCCTCTGAAGGGAACGAGGCAGCTGCGAACGATACAAAACCGCGAAAGCTAGGCCTGGAGGCCGCAGCACTGAGTTTGCCGGTTGCCCTGAAATGCTTGCACTTTCAAAAAACCGGTGCCGCGCCCTCTGCACGGCACCAGAGACAACAGAGAACTTGTTCAGAAGAACCTGTTATGCTAATGAGTCCGGGGCAACGGAAACTCAGCTCCCGGAACACACAGGGTGACCCAGGGCCTGGGCGGGGACAGTCACTGCCCAGACACACCAGGGTGCCTTGCACACTTGTGCCTCCCGCCCTCCCTCCATCCTCCCCTTTTTTTAAGCGCACTAGTGCGGGGTCTAAAGGGAGCTTCATTTAAGTAGCTACGTACATAGCTGCGACTAAAACTTCCACTTCCATCGCATTTCCCAGCGTTTCCGTGCCCTCCTGTCCTGTTGTCTCTATAAAGGGGAACCAGGACCCAATACCGTGACTCACAGGTTTGGCTGAGTAGAGAGGCTCCAGCCGTGACAGGTGGGCTCACTTGGGGTCTTAAATAGATAAGAAGTGAAAACAGTCCCGGGTGTAGGAGCCGCGACCTGAGCTCCAAGGGATAACGCGAAGGCCCTGAAGTCGATTCTGAGTGGAGCCGCTGAACTGAAGAACACCCTCCACCAGGCTGTTTGGCTTCTGGGAGCCGTGAAACACACAAACAAACCCCACAAAGGACCATGAAACCATCACCCCTACTGTCACCCAGTGAGAAGGTATAAGCTGCAGGCGGGTAGAAGCGAGAACGGGAAGCTCCCGGAAGTGAGCACCATGGAGAAGCTGTGGGGCCACGACACACGTGTGACAGGCGACAGCCACATTGGGGCGTCACTCTTATCCATGGGCAGGAGGCCAGCGGCCGTGTAGGGCGTCCAGCGTCTGCTTTGCGGCTGACATTTCTCCATGGCAGCTTGAAGAGCAGGTCAGAGAACGTACGTAGTTGTTTGTTTTTTTACTTTTTTGGGGTCATCTTTCTGAATCGGCATCGGGGTCACTTTGCAGTCCAGGCCCCCCCCCACACACACACAGTGGGTCATTGCCACGGGGGCTGAAGGCCGCCATGTACCCCCAGACTCCTGCTGGCCTGTCCCTACTTCCCTCCAGGGGACACGCCCCGTCCTGTGAGCTTCTCTCCTCACTGTCCCCTGAGGACACTGCAGATGACAGGCAGCCGACCCTCTCCGGCCAGCCCCCTCTGTTCTTTGTCAACATCTTTTCCCTTTTCAAGGCGAGCCCCAGCCTCATGTCCTTCTTGAAGCCTTTCCGGACGAAGCCGGCCCTGGCCTCCCCCCATGACGCTTAGAAGGGCCTTGGGTTTTTGCCCATAGAGCCGGCGTCCGCTTCTGCACGCTGGTGGCTGTCATCTGAAGGGCGTGCGTCTCTCCTCCGCCCCCTGCTGCCCTTGGGGAAATGCTGGGGCAGGGACACTTGTTAGACATGATTTTATCGCCTTTGACCCAAAGGTTTTAAGACCAAAAGCTATTGGATCAGACAGTATTTCTCAACTGGAATATTAAGCAAGGCGAAGAAACACAGCTGTGAACTTTAACTTGAAAAAGGACCTTCAGAATTAGAGAAGCAGGGGTTGGTTTCCCCACTCAGGAGAGACTCTGCATGAGAGTCTCACGGCTGCAGGAACCCACCTCCTTTCTTCCACACAACCGGCTGCAGACCCGGCTCCTCTCCCCACATCTAGTTCCCCGGAAGCAGGAGGGGCTTGGTAGGCAGCCTGCTGGCCAGCTCCACACTCCTCGCTTCTTCTGGCCCAGGGATGGGGGCTGGGGGTGCCCCGGGAGGTCGGAGCCCCCCCAGCTTGCCTCCCCTTCTCCCCTGAGTTCTTCACACTCGCCCCCAATGGTGGAGGCAGCTGGGGACCCAGAAGCCTTTCCATCTGGGCATCGATTTGAAAGAGTATTCAGTTTATAAAAACATAGTAGTTATAACTTTGTGGAAAGAAAGAGACTTGCCTTTAAAACAGAAATAAACAGCTCAGTAGGAGATGCAGCCTGCCTCGGTTTTGGGGGTGTATGTGGGGGAGTCTGTGTCAATTAATACGTATGTAGCACCTTTCAGCACACTCTCTCAGGGCTGGGGGCATCTCAAATATTGTTTACATAACAAAAGAGCGCGGTCACCCAAACGCGGATCCAAGACCGTTCCTGAGACAGGGTGCTGTCATTCATTTACTTATTTGTGCAGAGAAATCACTTTGTATCTGCAGCTTTGCCACCTTTTCACATGGGCTCACCCGTAGCTCTCACTCACCTACCGGGTTAAAAGGGTGTCATGCGAGAACTGGACACTCCTGAGCTGGGTGTTATCTAAGGGGAGGAAGCATTGCAGGTGTGAAGAACTCGTGTCACCGTGAAGACAAGGACGGTGAGTTCTGTGCGTGCCTCTGAGGAGCGACAGGCACGCTCACGCTCCTGGTTCTGTGCGGCTGGTGCTCACGCAGGGTTCCTGGGACCTGTTGCTCTAATCCACAGAAGTCTCGTCCCTCTCAGCCTGGGCTTCCTCATCTGTGACATGGGAACACTGACAGACAGCATCTACCTCATCCCGTCAAGGGACACAGTCATTACGTAGCACATGCTCAGCAGAGCAAAGCAGGCATTTTATGATGGAAAATGACTCCATCTTCTCAGTTCCACATATGGACTAAAAATAACACGGGCTCTCAGCTCGTTCACAGCGTCATGGCTTGAACGCTGAGTCCACAGTGACAACAGAGCAGATCACTTAATTCCTCTGGGGTTCCCGATGCGTGTTTTTATAATGAAGGAGCTGGGTTAGAGGATGTCTGAGTGACTTCCAGTTCTAAAGATTTATTTTATTGTTTTTGACGACAGAGACAGAGAGAAGGGGGAGGGCCCAGAACCGTCTCCATAGTTGTACGTCATCGGTTTTCAACATGGTTTCGTTCCACACAGGTGGGCGGGGGCCGTGCAGGGTGGGAACCGGGCTGGGGGCCTCCCACATGGGAAACACACCTCAGTTCAGCCTACGGGTCCCCACGGACCAGAGCCAGGATTTGATCATCAGTCCCCCGAGCTGCAAAGCTAGCGCTTAACCTGCTGAGCCATCCCAGCTTCCCCTCAATTTATTTTTAAACAAAATTTCAATCAAATTGAGCATGGGAAGTATTGTGTGCTGTGGCAATTTGCATTTTAATTAAACTTCAGATTAAAACTGTAATATACAAAGGTTAAGGTAATTAAGGATATGGAAAGTGACATAGATATACCTTCATTCGCACTAAGAAACAAAACAATTCATTTTTCCCACAGTTTTGAAAACGCTGTGGGTAGAACTCAATGACCCATTATATTTAAAGGTGTGAAAACAAGATTGCCATCTGGGCTGAAGGACAGGACGTTACTTTCAATGCCCATTGTTTGTGGAAGGAGGGAGTTCCTCTGCCCTTCTGGCTCTGGCGTCAGCGTCTGTGGGGGCCGGAGCCGGGAGTGGGCCTCTCCCGTTTGGATCATTTCATCCGACTGAAGTGACATGAACACAGCTTAGCATTGACCGACACCTAAATAAAACATGCACTCTGAATTCCATATGCATCATCGGCAGTAAGAAGCTGTCGGCGGCATCCCAGGCCAGATGGAAGCACCTCTTCACAGAACTGGATTCAAATTCTGGCTCCTGTCGTTACTCAGTGTGTGACCTTGGGCAGGCTATGTAGCCTAAGTGACGCACCTGTGCCTCAGTTTCTTCAAAAAATAGGGCCATGGGGAAGCCCGATGGCTCAGCGGGTTAAGTGCTTGCTTTGCAGCCCCAGGGACCAAGGATCGAATCCCATCCCTGGCCCGTGTGGACCCATATGCTGAACTGGGGTGCACTTCCCATGCAGGAGGAACCCAGTTAGGTTCTTGCCCCCTGGTTTGGCCCCTGGCTCAAGGGAAGATGCCTCCCATGCTGGAGGCTCCCAGCCCAGTTCATGCCCTGCACGGCCCCCGCCCACCTGTGTGGAACGAAATCATGTTGAAAACTGATGACGTACAACTATGGAGACGGCTCTGGGCCCTCCCCCTTCTCTCTGTCTCTCTCTCTGTCTCTGTCAAAAACAATAAAATAAATCTTTGAAAAAAGCAGGGCTAGCCTTAGGGTTGTGACTATAAATGGAGAAAATACATGCGAGACTGTAGGAACAGTGCCGGCTACATAGAGGAAGTACAGTGAACATGAACTGTCATTGTGGTCCGACTCCATGACCAGGTATTCGGCTGTGCACAGCATCCTAGTCTCCCAAGTACTTCTGTGCTTCCGCCTCGTGTGTCTGGCCTGTTAGCGCGTTAGATACGGGATTCTGGTAATGCAGCCCAGGGGGACCAGAGTGAGTCTAGAAAACCCTCCGTGTGGGGGGCAGGACTATGAGGTGCAGCTCACGGCGTTGCCTTTACAGCTCGAGTGCACGATGACACATTTTAAAACCACCGTGACATTCAAAGAGTCGGACGTGCCTGATTAGACGCCCGTGTCCTGTATTTATAAAACGGTTAGGGCTGCACTTCCTGAGTGCAGGTTATTCTTGGCTCTTACTAATGTGTATGAATATGAAGGAGATATCCCAGAAGATGCTTGGCCAGGGATCTCCACCCACAGGGAGCACACCGTACAGGGAAGGACTAGAGGAGAAATGTAATTACAGCAACGGTGCATTCTTTGATATACGCCTGTCACCGAAATGGTGTGGGGCCACAGGCCTTTTGCGAGCAGCTTCATTGTGAAGCTTCCGGTGTCCCCCAGGCCTTGCCTATCTGTCCGGCAATCTCCAGCGAGCAGGCTTCCTGGGCCAGCCGAGCCCAGCGGGCACCGGAGGCGGCACCAGGGCCTCCACGGAGGAGCTGCCGCTTGGTCTCAGTGACCTCAGGCGGGACTGGCTTTGGCACCAGCTGGCTTGTTGCTTTGTGTGACGTTAGGGGAAACCTAAGTGTGTGAATGATAGCTGTCCTGCATCTGTACCACAAGGGGATTGGGCAGGCACTGGACATTGGTCAGGAACACCTCCTGTGGCCCTTTCATCTGCACATGTGGCAAAAACTGGATGCAAAGGAGAGGAGGGCATATGCGCCCCTTAACAGCAGGCACGTGGGGGCCCCACGCTCTCTGCGATGCAAAGAAGGTATGATGGCCAGACCCAGAAGGGAGTTTCCTGTCCACAGGCTGCAGAAGGTGCTCGATGCAGAAGGGTGTGGGCTCGCTCATCCGTGGCACCCTGTTTCCCTGGGGCTGGGGGCTTCTGCACACCCCACCCCCACAACCTGCGGCACGGCTCGCGGGGGGCAGAGCGCCCGTGAATCCGTATTCGGGGACTCTCAGGGCTAGTGATGGGGCGTCTCTTTGCTCCCGCAGTCGGGCCTTCCCAGTAAAATACAGCAACAAAGCAGTGAACACTGCCCCGTCCCCTCTAAAAAAACAGAAAAGGGGAAGCTGGGGTGGCTCAGCGGGTTAAGCGCTTGCTTTGAACCCTGGGGACCGAGGATCGAATCCTGGCCCCGGCCCGTGCGGACCCATATGCTGAACTGGGGAGTGCCCCCCAGGTAGGTTCTCACCAGGGTGAGACCCCGGCGCGTAATTCCTGCCCTGTGCAGCCCCGCCCACCTGTGGAATGAAACTATGTGGAAAAACCAATGATGTGCAACTATGGAGACTGTTCTGGGCCTCCCTCCCCTTTCTCTGTCTCTGTCTCTGTCTCTCTCTCTATCAAAAACAATAAAAATAAATCTTAAAAGACAAAACAAAAAAAACAGAAAAAACAAGACTCCCGGCGCCTCGGCCGCTGCTGGAAGCAGCCCAGCATCCGACAAACACAACAGCGGGTCCTCCTGCTCCCTGGGACCCCGTCACCCGGGTGGCGGAGTCCCGGGTCCGGCCGCACGGGGGCGCTGCCGGGACTAGCACCTGCTCGGCCGCGGAGGGGGCGTGGCGAGTCTCGGCGTGGGCGTGGCCTCGGCGGCGGAGGGCGTGGCCTCGGCGGCGGGAGGAGGAGCCCCCGCGCGCTGAGCCGGCGTCTCCGTGACAGGATCGCCCTCGGCCGCCGCCGCAGCCGCCGCCGCCTTTTCTTCCCGGTCCCGGGCCGCCCGCGCCCGCCCCGCCTCGGCCCGCGCCCCCGCCGCCCCCGCCGCCCCCGCCGCCCCCGCCGCCCCGCTCGCGGCAGCAACCGCGCGGCCCGGCGCCGCTCCGGCTCCTGGCGCCCCCGCCCGGGTCCCGCCGCCCGGGTCCCGCCGCCCCGGAGGCCGGCGCCGCGGGCACGATGCCCAGCAAGACCAAGTACAACCTGGTGGACGACGGGCACGACCTGCGGATCCCCCTGCACAACGAGGACGCCTTCCAGCACGGCATCTGCTTCGAGGCCAAGGTGAGGCCGGCGCTGCGGCCTCCGCTCCGCGCGCCGCTCGGGGGCATCGCCGCTCCGGCCCCAGCCGCCGGCGCTTCAGCCCAGTGCGAGCGGCAGGGCGCCCCCGCCTGCGGCCCCCGATCCTCCTCCTCCCGCCTATGTCCCGTGCTCCTCCCGCCTGTGGACCCCCATCCTCCTCCTCCCGCCTGCGCCCCGTGCTCCTCCTCCTGCCTGCCACTCGTCCTCCTCCTCCCGCCTGTGGACCCCGATCCTTCTCCTCCCGCCTGCGCCCCGTGCTCCTCC
>PVKE010003683.1:19406-42050 GCA_004027555.1 Craseonycteris thonglongyai | reverse complement strand
ACTGAGCCGTCCCGGCTTTCCCCCCAGAGTAACGTTTAAGATGAAGAAGATGAACCAAGGATTGTGTAGCCAGCAGTTTTAACGAAAGATCACTGGCATGTAAGAAAATCAGGGAGTATTGTTCCCGTGAGCTCTTCATGAGGATATTAGAGAGAGGATGTGAGGTGACCAGAATGACCAGAGGTGTGGATGCGAGGACTGGAAGTGTGAAATAGGAGCTGTTAAGGAACTAAGACTAAGTGAAGTTAAGGAGGAGTACGTGTGTGTGTGGTGGGCACGTGGCCGTATCAGCTCCCTGTGGCTGCTGTTAACAGGTTACACAGTGCTGGTGCCTTAAGTGACAGTTGCGTTTTCTCATGTGCCTGAAATCAAAGTGCCACCCGGCTGCCTTTTCTCTGCTGGTTCTGGGGGACAGTTGTCCTTCCTGCCCAGCTTCTGGTGGCTGCCAGCCTTCCTTGGCTTGTGGCCGCACCCCTGTCTGCCTCAGAGTGCGCTCCTTCCGGCTTCCGTGTGCGATCCCTTCTCCTCATGGGGCATCTGTGACGCTTTCCCAGCCCACGCAGATCATCGCCCACCTCCAGGCCCTCAGTGTCTTTACGTAAAAAGACGTCCACAGGTTCTGGAGGCCTTGACGCCTTCTGAGGGTTCCCTATTGTTCAGAGCAGCGTTTGTGGGACAAGGCACACAGGCAATCCTGGGATGTCCGGCTCTCACTCCCCCTGTGCTAGAAACCCCGAGTTCACTGCGGGAGAAAGAACAGGTGAGCAGAAGGGGTGAAGGCAAAACCTCGGAGCCTTGGATCTGATTGCAAAGAGTATGAACTCACACGTGTGTTTTCTATCACGTTCTCTACGTGTGGCTCCCCAAACCAGCGCTGTCCATGGGGAAAGATCTAGAAGCAATGGTGCTCAGACCATGGTCTTGAAATACCATTTTGTGTTAAAGGACAGCAGGCCTTTCTGGAGAAATGGCTGATTCTGGGTCTGAGGTAGAAAATACCCAAGGACAGGAAGGGGTCAACCTCCCGGCCCCGGGGAGACATCAGGTACCAGACATCCATGCTCATGGGGGTGAAGAGGGAGGAGGCCCTGCTCAGCCTGGACACGGTCGCACACGATGCGCATAGGCCACTGCTAGCAGGACCCGGCCTTGGTGGGCGGGGGCAGCTCCACACATTTGTCCTCACTGGAGAAAGCATCGCTGTCCTGTGGGTGGACACGTCACCCTCCTGGCCGGCTGTCACCACATGCTCAGCACCCACCTCTCACCTGCAGGGAGGTGGCTGCTGGTCTCGCACCCATAGGTATGTGTGGCCACTTACTCAGCTACATGACTCGTCACAGGTGCGTGAAGAGCACTGTGGCCTAAACCAGGCTGGCCTGTCTGGCTCTTCTGGTGGCTGTCCCTGTTCCATGCACGTCAGCTGTCACTGGGGGAATCACAGTGACGTGGGGCCCATGGAACAGGAAGCCCAGGGGCCGTGGGCGCCAGTGACCCTGGTGTGCTCTGTTGTGATGGGGCATTCAGTTTCCCATCAGCCACAGGCGGAGGGCTGCCCCTGCCCCTGCCCCTGCCCCTGCCCCGGCCCTGTGGGCTGTGGGTACTGCCCTGGGAGGCAGAGCCCCGGGTGGCCTTTGTGTTTGCAGAGCCTGCGAGGGTCTCCTCTCCACCTTTGTGTTGCTGCAGAATTTGACCCCGTGGGGTCCTGCTTGCACTAGAGAAAAGTGGATGACTTTGTCTTAAGTTTCCCACAGAGCAGCGACTGGAGTAAATACTTGAGAATGGAAGACAAGTGGTGGAAGGACCCAGGGCCAACGTGAAGAGGCTCCAGCAGGTCAAAGGGGCAGCCTGAGCATCCCTGCGGGTAATGCTGTAGGGGGTGGAGCTGCACCACACAGGCCTAGGGCCCTGCGGTCACCGGGCCCCTCAGAACAAACCCGTCCCTCTTGTAGGATGCCAGGAAGTGAACTCATTGTTTTGAAAACTGTAAAATCAGGGAAGAGGCGTTTTCCAAACGGCACCTCAGGAGAGGGGTAACCACAGGGCCAGGGAGGGGACAGGCGTTTCTGCAGAGCGAGGGGCAGTCTTCACTGTGCACATGCCCTGTGAAGTCAGGGACCGGGCCATGGTCTCTGCCAACAGCCTCAATGGGGACCCCAGATGCTTGCGTCTGCTTGATGAGCCTGGACGGGAAAAGGACCTCCTGTCTCCCACGTACTTGGTAACAGCGTTTAGGGCACAGAGGAATATTTGGAACAGAGCCGTGGGGATGTGATCAGTAGAATCTAGACTGGAGGAAACTCCATAGGGAAATAACCTGCGTTTCTTAAATAATTACCAATAATTACGTTACAAAAAAAGGACCGTGGGTCAGCCTATGGATTAGAACAGCCCTACTAACCAGTTGCTGTGTTTGCACCTTATTTGTGTCTTAATTAGAACAAACTGTTAAGAGACAAGCAGGGAAGATTTGAACACTGATTGGCTATTTGAGGGAAGAAATTGTGAATTTTTTTCAAGTGAGATAACAGTGTTATGTTTAAAAACAGGTCATCTCTTAAAAATGCATGCTGAGCTATGTCGCTTTGAGGTTCTGTGAAGGTTGGGATTTGCTTTTAAATAAAGGGCTGGTGAGGAGGTGGGTGGCCCTGAGCTGAGTGCTGGGGTCACGGGGTTCACTCTGTGTGCCGTTCTCTGTACTGTGTGTGTTTCAGGTTTTCGGTGGCAAAGCCTTAATCGGAAATAGAATTACTAGCCGAAGCGTGGCTCAGAGGTGATTTCTGAAAGGTTTTATGTAAGATGGGGCTCAGTGTGAAACCTCGTTCTTGGGCTGTCTGTACTCCAGCTGTAAATTCCTAGAGGCATACAGCATGCTCTGGGCGTCTGGAATTCACTTGGGCTTCAGTTCAGTGATTCTGCCGCTCCCCACACCCCTCAGCCTGTGAGGCCGAGGGCGCCAGCCCTGGTTTGCTCCTGGAGGACCATTCAGGAGATGTCACGGGGGATTGTGACTCTGTCTTCTCTCACTGCCACCTCCAGCCACACACCCCCACCACCAGACCGGAGTGTCTCTGGGGACAGAAAAGACTGTTCCCTCATTCCCAAGTGTCCCAGGACTGTGTGGAGGGACAGCGGCCTCCCAGGGTCCCCAGGTCAGGTGGTGGGACAGCCGGGACCTGACCCCTGTCTCCCCCGCTCGTGCTTCACTTTGCTCGTGTGTGATGCGTCAGATTCTGCACGTTCCCCACGTGAGGGGAGGTGCGTGCGTCCTTCCTGGCTAAGCAACGCTGTGCTGTTGGGAGGGAGTGTTTGCCCTGAATAATTCGTGGGCCGCTGCCCATCTGGGGACATGTTCATCAACCAAATCACTGTTGACAGGCCCGAGGACTGAACAACACGCCTCCGGGGTCCAAAGACGAGTTAATTGGGGACAAGGACATTTTTAGTATTCCCAGCACTCGTAAATATGGTGCTTTAGAGTTTAGAAAGTGTGTCACATAAGCATACCATCTCCCCGGCTCCTCAGCACCACACCGGCCCTGTGAGTGACAGCTCAGCATGTCCAGGTGACCCCGCCAGGGCCTGTGACCCCCGCACTGCACACTGCTTTTCTCTCAGTGGAAGTTGAAAAGAGCAGCTTGTGCTGCCACCTGTGGCCACCATCCTGCCGTGGGGGCTGCTGTCCCCCCTCCCCCGCCACCTGATCAGTGACTGACAGTGACCACTGACTTCAGCGCAGGGCAGACGGTGTGCCAGGCACAGTCGCAAACTGGAGTTCTGTTTATGAGGTGTGATCACAGAATGCGGTGAATGTTTACATAAGAAGACACATTGCATTAAACCCCTGGCTTTGGACAATGTCTTTTACTTCTTGTGTTTTCTAAGGTAAGCATTCACCGTATCTTTTTTTTTTTTAAGATTTATTTATTGGTTTTTTATTGACAGAGAGAGAGAGAGAGAGATACAGAGTCAGAGACAGAGACAGAGAGAAGGGGGAGGGCCCAGAACAGTCTCCATAGTTGTACATCATTGGTTTTTCCACATAGTTTCATTCCACAGGTGGAAGTGGGGCTGCACAGGGCAGGAACTGGGCCGGGGTCTCGCCCTGGTGAGAACTGAACTGGGGGCTAAACTCCAGTTCAGCATATGGGTCCACACGGGCCGGGATTTGATCCTTGGTCCCCAGGGCTGCAAAGTGAGTGCTTAACCCACTGAGCCATCCCGGCTTCCCCACACCGTATCTTCTTATTGCACCTCACCCATATAATCAGTTTAATTCTCACACAAACCCTGTGGCATGACCATCAGTCTTGCTCACCACGTGACCTCAGGTGCGCGGGCCCTTCCCCAATGTCGCAGCCCTGCTGAGGCTCAGCCTGTCCCTGTCCCCTTCATGCAGGTGACGTGCTGACGGGCAGCGATTTTCAGGCACCGGGGTGGGGACGGGTGGGCAGGGGAAGTGTGGACATGACAAACCTGCTTGTTCCAAACACACGGTCTTGCTGTTCCATTTAACAGTGAGTTATAGAAATGATGACATGTCATTACTAAATACTTAATACACGTGTCCTAAGTATAAGGACACACCTCTACACAGCTACAGCGTTATCACACTGAGAGTATAAGAACACACCTCTACACAGCTACAGCGTTATTACACCAAGAGTATAAGAACACACCTCTACACAGCTACAGCGTTATCACACCGAGAGTATAAGGACACACCTCTACACAGCTACAGCGTTATCACACTGAGAGTATAAGGACACACCTCTACACAGCTACAGCATTATTACACCAAGAGTAAAACGACATACCTCTACACAGCTACAGTGTTATCACGAGAGAATTAATGATAGTTTCTTGTAATGTTTGTTTTTGCTATGCTTTCATGTAGTTTATATGCTTTTATATAGTTATTTTTTACTGTGCTGTTTCTGGATTCTGAAGCATGGTGGGATTCTTCTCATTGAGGGATGTAGAGACACTTGCTCATGTTTTCTTTTAGCACTTGGGTGATTTCATTTCCAACCTCTTGTTCATTTGGTGTTGATTCTAGCTTACAGGAGCAGGTACTGATGTGATTTTGTATTTTTCTGAAGGCACTCTGATTATCCCAACAGGACTTACTAGTAAGTGAATCACCCCCTGGGGAAATGCTGCCTTTATTATGCACTTTATTTCCATGTGCACCTGGGATTTTGTACTTTCTATTATTTTACGTGGTCCTTTGGGACATAGTCATTCTACTGAATTGTTACTCACTTCAGTTCACTCTCCAGCCCGTTCTCCTGTGGTTTCATTCTAATCATGAAATAGTCATTCCTTGTACATATTTACAAAAAGTTCATCATACCAGGATGAAATGTTCAATGTTATTTTAAATATTGATCATTTCTTCTTTCTTATCCAATATCCCTGACTGGAAACCTCTCAAAAAATGCTTGTGTTCCAAACTGAAGTTTATTTGTAACCTTCTTTCTTTAAAAGGGGTTAATTTTCCTATTTTTCCATCATCTTTTTTTATTCCTTCTCTTCTTATTTACAACATAGATATTTGAGTATCTGCTATTTGTGAGATAATTTAATGATACAATGCATGTGAATTGTACAAATGGGGAAGTACTTGTTCTGTGTTCAACTCTTACTTTCCTTTATTGTTTGAAGAAATCAGTTTAAGCCAAGAAATTCCTGAACCACCGGGGTCAGCTGCCGGCCTGGGGGCCCCTGGGAATATCCCTGTCAGATGGGTGCTTGGGGTGACTGTTTAGTCACTCAGGGGTCCTGGTGAAGCCATTGGTTCTTTTTCGCAGTCTTGGGAGATTCTCGTGTGTCCTTGGTGGCCCTGGCTTGATTTTACCCTTTACTCTGCACACAGGGGTGCACGAGGGTTGGGAGGTGCTAAGTGTACTGATTTTGTGGGTGTCCTTGTCATCACAGCCCAGGGTGTCACAGCCAGCTAAGCTCTCCTCCCTCCATGTGCGTCTCGGTTCAGCTGCAGCCGGCCTGCCGAGCGGCCCTTCCTCTGAGTCCTGGCCTCTCGCTTGGCCTGTGGTCACACGTGCTCTGTGATACCTGCTCTCTGTGGGTCTCCTCCCCGCCTCCGTCAGTCGGCTTCTTGTCATCTACCTGCAGTGCAGACTCCCAGGCTGCTCCCACAGGCACTCTGTGTGCCTTCCTGCGCCTGTTCTCTACCTGGGTGTCCTCCGGCTTGTCCCCTGAGAAACAGAGGTGACAGAAACCGTGTCTGCATATGTTGTCAGGTTGCTACCGGAATCAAAGGAGGCGGCATGTGAGAACGCTTTGGAAACATGGAGGTGCACAGTGTAGGTCTTATGACCCTGAGAAGCCGAACGTGGTGGCAGGAGCACACGTGCATCCCAGACGCGTTGACTGCATGGTGTGTGTGCAGAGGTTGCCTGAAGCCTCGTGGCTGTGGGACAGGATTGGGGGCCTCAAGGCACTGTCCTTACGGGGGAGGGAGACCGTGGGAAACCCGACATGGCCACGGCGCCTTCAGCTGGCCACACCCTCCCGCATACGGGAGTCCTTGGGGTGCTCACGGTGGGAGCTTGGCTTCTGGGGAGACTGGGAATGCAAAGCGAGTGTGTGAAGCCTTTTCTGTCCACCTTGTTCCAATCAGAGGAGCTGTGACCCTGGGGGAGAGTAGGAGGCAGGGAAGAGCTTCAGTGTGGTGCGTCACGGGGGGCCTGCCTTTGGACACAGTCACCTGATGAGACAAGGTCAAGGGGATGGGATGATGTTACTCCAGCCGTAGCACTTAATTGTTGCCCCGCTTCATCTCCTCTCCTTAGAGCCATGTGGAAAGTGCTGGAAATGTGCTCAGGAGCTGACGTTGGGATAAAACTGAGGATGACATGCTGGGGCTGAGCTTCCCAGCCCACAGCCTCCATGTGCCCACCCTCAGCCTGTGGGTCATGAGTGCCCCTCGGCCCCACGCCCGGCCCCGGGTCCCAGGCTCCTGCTGTCACCAGGGCCATCACCAGGCTGAGGTCTGTGTCCCGAGAGCAGAGCTCTCTTCTTGCCAAGATTCCCGCATGCCTGTCCCAGTTTCCAGCGGCTCCAGCTGCTCTCTCTGAGCCGTGGGCTCTCTTGGCTTTTCCTCTGTGGCTTCCTTCCACTTGGCACCTGTTTGAAACTTAGTACCAGTAAGATGTCGTGACAGGCTTTCATGGGACGTCAGAATGTCACACGGTGGCCGAGATTTCTGGGTCCACTGTTTCAGGTCCCTTCTCTGGCAGCCGCTCACCCAGACTCTTCTCCAGCGGTGAGCTTGTGTGAGTCCACTTGCTTTGTCTTGTTCTGGGTGCTTGAACTGTAGCAGCAAGCGCAGCCTCCGTCCCATCACACGCCTGCCTTTGGGGCCCTTCCTGACGTGTCACATCTGACATCAGTGTCCCTGACGCTCTGCCATGGCTTCCCCACAGTCGTCCCTCATCTGTGTCACCTGTTCTTGATGGAACCTGCTTCAGGGACTTCATACCCTCTTGGCTACCTCTGGGCCTGAACCCAGAGACCATTTATAGTTTCCTCTAAAAGTCTGTAAGTGGGTCACAGTAGCTGCTGGTTATTGTTTTAAACGTGTGATATTTTGTAACCTGGCAACAGTATAAATTACTGATATTTATTCTTCTATCAAGTGACAGATTAATCTATTCAATTTCAGCTATCAAATGACTCATTTATTAACATTCTGCTGTGGCACTGGGTGCTCTGCAGCATTTTATTGGACTGCTACATGAAACGCCACAGAAATATGTTGGAAATGGTGTTTGTTGCCTTAACCTGGTTGTCTGCCTTGAGAAGTTCTAGCTGTTTTCTCGAGCTTTTCCTTAATTACAGTGCGGTTAATTCCTCTCAGCTCCAGGAAGGCAAGGTATTTATAGACCGTTGTTATTTCTATGGCCCCTAAAGGGGCGTTCCCCGGGGACCAGGAACATGCTTGGCGTGAAGTGGACCCCAGAACCAGATGAGTTCCTGCCCGTGAACTGAGTGAGAGATGAGCTGGGTGGGGAGGAGGGAAGGAAGAGAAGACATTGTCACAAAATGGTACCTCTCCTAAAAGGGAGAGGAAATGAACTCGGTTCCCAAGGTCCCCTTAGGAAGTCAATTAAATGGGATAAAACACCGGTGACACCGGCAGGACAGCATTTGTGCTGCTAAGTCACAGCTCTGAGGCGTGGCCACGGGAGGTACGGGCATAGTGGGTGACATGTCTCAGCAAACTGGGAGAGGTGAGAGGGCGGGGGAGGGTAATCAGTGGCTCTGCCCTGGGTTAAAGGTCAGAGGAAGGTCAAAGGAACGCTGAAGCCCACCCTTAGTCCTCAGCGGATCCCTCGCCTCTCACTGGCCTCCCATCCATCCTGCCTGAGGCCACCCCAGCAGCCTGGCCGTGTTTGCTGCACAAACCCCCTGGATCCGGGCATGAGGACGCAGCGTGTGTCCCCACAGCTGCTCACCCTTCTGGTCCGTGTCCCCTGAGCCCCCAGCCGACTCAGGAGCGCCCTTCTTGCCACGTCTCAGGGTGGTCCCCCTGAGGTGCAGGCCTGTGGGTGACTCATGCCACTGACGCTTAGAAGACGGGCCTGTGGCTTCTCGTTTTCACTGCCTCGGTGGCACCAGCATCTGGCTGAGTGATGACCGGCTGGGTCCCCTGAGGCCACAAGCTTCCTAAGGGCAGCGTGCTCACCGACTGTCTGCAAAGGTGGATGATGTTTGTCCACCGCAGGGGCTGTCATGGAAGACGGGGTTCTCTCTCATTCTGGAAGATTCCAGGCCTGGAGGGCAGGAGTCTGTGGATGTGGTCTCGCAGGGCGGCACCTGGTCTGTCTGCAGAACTGCATTTTCTGGGGGCTGCCTGCCTCCCAGGGGACACCAGGCCTTCGCAGGGAGCTGGCCTCCCAGGGTCCCTGGTTAGCTTGGCAATGACTGTCACCATCTGGGGACCTGCCTGATAGTGTGAGTGTGGCTGGGACACATCAGACCCCTGGGCCCATGAACGGAGAGCGTGCAGCTGTGTGAGGAGTGTGGCGTGGTCGGCGTGAACCCTCACCCAGGACACCGTGCAGGGCCGGCTCCCCTGGGGCCTGCTTTGTGTTTCTGCCTGGAAAGCACTGGCTGTTCCTGTTTGGGGGTCACCCCGGCTGTTCCAGGAGGGGTGTGGTATTTGCACTCTGCTCTGGAAGATTCAGCGTGACGCAGAAGTGACCTGTTGTGTGAGTGGTTTCACCTCACATTAGAGGTGGGAGAGTGGAACAGGATGGTGGTGCCCTGACAAAGTAGAAAAAATTCATATTCTTTTTCTTAAAATATATTTTTTATTGTTTGAGGGCCCAGAGCCGTCTCCACAGTCACACATCATTAGTTGTGACGTGGTTTCACCCCACGCAGGTGGATGTGGGGCCATGCGGGCTGGAAATGAAACCGGGGGCCCCCCCGCCTGGGAGCTGAACGTTCGCTGCTGAGCCATCCCGGCCGTTACCAGTTGCGCCTCAGTGCAGCGCATGGGTTTGCCGGGCTAGAGACACTGGTTCAGCTTGGGAGTCAGGGAGGAAGCAAGGAGGAGACCCTCAGTGTCGTGTTGGTGCAGCCCAGAGGCCGAGGCTGTCTGGGACCTTGGAGACACCCCGGGAGTCCTTGGGGAGCCTTCCTTGCTGTGAACCCTGCTTATCTGCAAGATGAGGCCACAGATAATCTCATATCCTGATCGCCCTGCACAGTTATCTCCTAGTGTCTGCTTTCTAGATACCACTGAGAGGGAGCAAGTGGCTCCCCTCACAGCAGGGGGCTGCCATGCGCAGTGTGGGGGCCGGGCCAGTGCGGGGGGGGGGGGGCTGTGACGTGACCGTGCAGGGCAGTGAGGTCTGTTGCTCACCTGACGGCCCAGGGGACATGAAGGTCTGATTGCCCGGCCAGTCCCGGCTGCTCAGGCTCAGGGCAGCCGTGCCCTGGGGCGCCGTGTGCACCCCACCTGGCTGCAGGGTCCTGGGGGGCTGCATGGTCCCCAAAGTGGGCCTCACGCCAGGTGAGGAGATGGACGCAGAGAAAGGCAGGGTGGGTGGCAGCCACGCTGGGCCTGTTCTTCCCGGAGCCTGCAGGGTAGACGCGCTCCCGCCCCTGAGCCTAAGGACCAGGTGACATCGGGAGCCGTCCCTTCCTGGTCCCTCAGTGGCGCTTCGTGAACAGTTAGAAGTAGCTCGTGACTTTGCTCTCCTGGGAAGTGGGCGATGACCTGGGTGACGGGGACACAGGCACTGCCACGCCTCTCACCGCGTCTGCTTCCCCCGCAGTACGTCGGGAGCCTGGACGTGCCGCGGCCGCAGAGCCGGGTGGAGATCGTGGCTGCCATGCGCCGGATCCGGGTGAGTGCGGGGCCGGGCGCGCAGGCGCAGGGCGGAGGGCGCGGGGACGGCCTCACAGGCGTGGGGCGGAGGGCTGCGTGCATTGGAAGGGTCTCTCCTGGGGGAGGGGCTGCTTTGGGGCATGTGTTTGCGGGGAGTTTGGGGTGGGGCAGGTGGAGTGTGGCGACCCCGGCGTGTGGCTGTGTGCCAGGCACTCCCGTGGGACCTGCTTCCCGGGCGTAATGAGCAGCTCGTTAGTGAGGGGGGCTCATTGTGCAGCAGGCTGTCTGGTCTGCCGTCCACGCTGTGCACACGGCACCGTGCGCAGCAGAGGTCGGGGCGCGCTCTGGCCCAGCCCCCAGCTCACTGCCGGGTCTGGGCGGCTGTCTCCTGGTCTCTTCCTTCCGAGGCCCATTTGGGCTGTGATCCCCGCTGTCAAGAACGAGGGTGTGGGGTTCCGTGTGAGGGGCCGCCCTGACTTTGTCCAGCTGTGCTGAGCGGGGCCAGGCTCGTGGGGCGCGGGCTGCTGGGTGCGCCTGAGGCTCCGGACACGGCCCCGCCTCGTGCCCAGAGCAGGGCCTTGTCCTGGGCAGTGGCAGGGCCGCTGGGCCGCAGCGTTTCCGTGTATGGAGCGGCGTGACGACAGGCGCTGTGGCTGCCGCGTGTGCAGGATGGTGACGGCTCCATGCGGCGGCTCTGGCTGAGCAGGCGGCCTTTGCTGATTTACCTCCTGCTGCTCCCCGTCCTCTCCCTAGTTCTGTGCTCTTTGTCTTGGGAACATTTTCCTTTTTAATACTTTTTTTAAATTTTTTTTTAAAGATTTATTTTTATTGTTTTTGACAGAGAGAGATACAGAGACAGAGAGAAGGGGGAGGGCCCAGAACAGTCTCCATAGTTGCACATCATTGGTTTTTCCACAGTTTCATTCCACAGGTGGGCACAGGGCTGCACAGGGCAGGAACTGGGCCGGGGTCTCACCCTAGTGAGAACCAACCTGGGGGACACTCCCCAGTTCAGCATATGGGTCCACATGGGCTGGGGCTGGGATTTGATCCTCAGTGTCTGGGGCTGCAAAGTGAGCGCTTAACCCACTGAGCCACCCCGGCTTCCCCTTTTTAATTCTTCTTAATGTGCTTTCAAGACATATGGCGTTGACCCGCCCCCCTCCCCCAGCATGAACTGCAGCCATTTTTAAGTGTGTTCATGGGTCCTGGTTGGGTCCGTCCCGCCCGGCCCTCATGCGCCTGACAGGCTGTGATTTTAGCAAGTGTGTGGAGTGTGGGTTTGCACGGTACGTGTGTGTGACATTGTTATCACGTCACTTTACTGTACGATGGAAGGTCTACGAATGGCAGGTAGAACATTCCAGTCATGAACAGCTGCCCGCAGTCCGTCTCTTGGAGCTGCCGTTGGGGAAATTGCGCCCTGAGGAGGCACCCGCCCTCCCCTCCCCGACGCTGGCCCCCTGCCCACGGGATGCACGTCACCTGTGTGTCCCGTGGTGGCCTCAAGACACCTGCTCCCTGGTCACTAACACGTGTTTACTGTCCGCCCTTCCTGCTCGGATGGGCTGCTCACCCCCAGCGTTCTCCCCTCTCGGAACACTTTTAACTGACCTGAGAACTTTTCAGGCAAGTTCTGTGCTGGGGTGGGTGGGGGGGGAGGGACAGGAGGGCCAGCGTTGTTCCGGCGGCGAGGGGCCTCTCTCATGCTGCTTTTCTGGGGAGCTGTGAGGGGGGCCTTGTGCCAGGACCCCAAACCCAGAGCTGCGGCCACCCACGCTGCACTATTTAAGGTGGCTCTTCCCATGGCCTCTGACATGTCTCCTGCGCCCAGCACAGCGCTCAGCCTGGGGGGTCCTGCCTGGGCTGCCAGGGGCTCCGCCCCAGCCCTGGGGGCTCAGTGCTACTTCCCACAACCCCCTGGAGGGTCACCAGCCCCCAGGGACCCCCGGGGCATCTGCTTTGCTTGACTGGGTGGCAGCTGGAGGTGGGGGATTCCAGGCATTCTTGCTGCTTCCCTCAGAGAGTGGGTGCAGCCCCTCCCCCTCCTCCCCTGTGGGGGGCCACAGGGAGTTGAGCGCAGACTGACCCTGTCACCGACCTCTTTGAGTTTGTCACTGACTTTTGATCCTTGTGATCAAGATGCTTTTTGGGCCCGAGAAGGTCAGTGACAGTGACAGCTGTCCTTGTCCTGCGGCTGCAGCGCCTGTTCCTGTGGGTGCTGGACCTTCACGCTCTGCCCTCTTGATTGTTTTTACACATTTGGAGCATTCACACGTCTTTAAAGATGTGAAGGAAAATGTGGGAACATGACAATTTGCCCCCTGCCTGCGGGAGGGAGGTGACCTGTTTGGTGGAGATGAAGGGAATGGGGAGGAGGGATGGGGACATCGAGGGCCCTCCCTCGGGGCCGTTCCTGTGCCCTGTGCCTCTTGGTTAGGCGGCTGGGTGCCAGGCTTGTCTGTGTCTGTCCATCCCAGCAGAGAGCTCGTGTGCGGCACAGACCAGGGGCTTTCCCTCCAGGGGTGTGTGGACGTGTCTGGGCTGCCATGAAGCAGCCATGTGAGGCTGGGGTTGTGGGACGGCTGGCGGGGACGCGGGTGCGGAAGGAGGCGCTGGAGGAGACAAGCGGGAACAGGAACAATGCAGTAGAGTGTCCCTGGTGATCTCTAAGTAACAGCCACATAGTAAGACTAGAGACAGTACAGCATGGTGTGTTGGTGCAGTGGTGGTGGGTGTTACAGGCTGAGGCGACCTGCAACTGGCAGTGGTGTCTGTGGAAGGAGAGGCTCCCAGCGGGCGGGGCAGCGGCCTGGTAGCAGCTCGTCAGTCCCCCTGACTGAGTGGAGGAGCCCAGAGGAGGCCAGGGCTTCGGTCCTTGTCTCCTTTTCACGCCCAGTCCTGCTGGTCAGGCAGCAGCTTTTCATTTCCAACCATCAGTGGGTGAGTAAGACCATGTCCCAGGTATACCGGCGAGGGCAGGAGACCGGATGCGAGGGCAGAGTCCGTATGGTTGAGTAATAATTAACTGCTAACAGCGTCAGCTTGGGTGCTGTGTAGTGAATACTGAGGACTCCTGGGTCTCTCCCCAGTGAGAGTTTTTAGGGCAGAGCAAAGACCACACACAGACAGACCTGAAAGGTGGTGTTTGGACTAAATAGGGGCGGAAACAAAGGGCTCATTCCTGCTGGTTGTGTGTCTCGTGTTTAATTGCATGATGGTGTCCCTTCCCTTGGATTTCCTCCTGTCTGGGGGGGCAGAGGGAACAGGGGTGGACGAACTGCGGCTGAGGCGTCCCACGTGCTCCCCGGTGTCTAGTGGCTTCATGGCTTCAGGGGGCAGAGGCTCCTGCCCCTGCCTCAGGGGCAGTGACTCCCCGCATCTCAGCTCCCCTGCACTTGCCCATCAGACCTAGAGGCAGCAGGAGGTTGGGTGCAGGCTTCGTGTCCCCGTGGGCTGACAGAGGCGCCCCTTCGAGGTGGGCTGGGCGGCTGAGCGCTGACTGCTTGTCTGCTGCTCACGTGGCGGGAGGATCAGCACGTGGTGGCCCCGTGTGCACAGTGTCGACCGCACACGACAGAGCTGGCCGAGGCCTGTGTCCCGTGTCTCCCGGCCCTTCGGGGAGGAGGGCACAGGTTGCTGGACTCAGGAGCTTCGAGTGGGTTTTGTGCTTCTCTGAACAAGAAGTATCGGGAGGTGAGCACTCCTGGAAAGTCCCTGCTGGTCCCTGAAGCGCGGAGCATGGGCCTGTGGTGAGTGTGGACCCTTGCAGACCCTCCTGCCCTGGGAGTGAGCGCCGACAAGCCACCACCCTTGCCCGCCTGTCCCCAGCTGCACCTGTGTGGGGCACAACTGAATGGACTAGTTTTAACTTTTAAGGATTTTGTGGCTAGAACACACAATTCTGGTTTCAGGACAATTGCAGTAGCCTGGCCTTATTGCCTGACTTACCCACTTGAAATTAAGAACTGACCTCATATGCAAAGGAACATGAAGTGGGATGCAAGTGGGCTTTGGTCCTGGAGTCTGGGGGGTGGCTGACCAGCTGGCTGGTGGGAGGAGCCAGTGGCTGGGGTGGAATCCAGGCGCCTGTGGACGCATCACCGTGTGAGTCGTAGGCTTCAGTTCTTCTGTCTGACTTGGGAGAAGCATCCCCAGCCCCTGGCCCTCCCTTTCCTGGAGTCGCCTCATCAGGGAGGAGCTGGTCTCCGGGGAAGGAGCTGCCTGTGTATGCTCACCGTGCACACAGATGTCTGCACGTGGCTGTTTGGTGGCTCTCACCCTTGTGATCTTTCTCTGACTCCACCAGGCTCAGAAACCTTCCCCAGAAAGTCACTCAGGACCCGTATGATGATACAGAAATGACACCAAACCACGCCACCCCCCTCGCATGAGGCGGTGTGTGTTCTGAGACGTAGAGTGGGGCTCCCTGGGATCCCCAGGCTGTGGCCACCCGCTGCTCTGGGCTGGCTTGGGGGCTACAGGGTTTCTACAGGGGCTTCGAAGCCAGGGCTCAGCTGTGTCTTCCTGCCACCCCTCCCCCCAGGGCCAAGACAGAGCTGGGCTTGGTGCTGCGTGAAGTTGGCGCCTTGAAGGGTGTTGTGGGGAGGACGACTGGTGGAGAGTCAGGAGCTCTCCAGAGAACTGCATCTGGCTTAGGAGCATGGTGCCCTGTTCACGGCCTTCCGAGGGCAGGAAGTGGGACCTTAGGCCACAGTGAGAGACGTTGTGTCCAGAACAGGGCGGCGGCACCGCACCGCAGGCACCGGCTGCTGGACCACAGCAGGGGCAGGGTGAGGGCTCAGAGCCGCACACCCCCAACCGGACGCGGACACGTTGGCACTGCTCACAGGCTAGCTGAGAGCCCTTGGGGGTGTGTGGGGCGGCCTGGGGGCGTGGTGTGCAGCTTCCACTGGGTCTTCCTCCTGAGGGGCCGAGTGGAACAGTCGTCCTGCACTAGGACCTCAGAGCTCCCGGTGGGGCCTGTAAGGAGAGAGCACCTGCGTGCTGTGACTGAGAGGGGACTGTCTGGGGGGGAGGGGCTTCACTGTTTTCCCTCAGTGATGTGTCCCGGAGAGGAGAGGAGACCCCAGGAGAGGAGACCCCAGGAGAGGCTGGTGCCGCCCCTTTCAGAAGCAGCCATTGGGTCCATCACCTCCTCTTGTCTTGTATCCTATATTTTAATTTTTTCAACAAAGTTGAAATAGTGCATAAACAATTTGAATCTTAATTTTTAAGTAAGATTACAGGCCAGACATTTAACCCTACATTTAATAATTTGTGGTTAACACCTATTTTATCAGCTGTTTTCTAACACTTCCTCTAATGTGGCCGTTAAGTTTGTGTGTTTAGTCAACATCGTGACATGTAAATCTTCCACCTGGGATGGGTTCCTGGAAATGAACTTGTCATGTCAGAGTAATGATAGGAGCAATGTTACACTACTGATACATTACCTGGTTCATGGAGATGTTACGCAGTTTATACTCAGGAGTCTTGAGTGAAAAGGAATGTGCTACCTCACGGAGCCGGGAAGAAAGGTGGGGGCAGCATGTCGCTGCCGGGACCCCTGATGCAGGGGCTCGAGCGCTGTGCACGGCCCTGACCGGAGAGGGCGGGACAGCAGTCACGGCTCTGGGACAGGTTCTGGCTTCTGGGAGGGCCGTGCAGGAGGCTCCCCCGGTTCCTGCCACAGGCCCTGCCGGGACAAAGGCAGCCTTTCAGAGTCCTGAGAGGCTCCCGCTCCCGGCTTGGGCTCAGCATTTTCCAGGGGGCGTGGGGTCAGGACAGATGCGCTGCCTCAGGCACGGCCGGGGACCGGGCACCATACCTGCCCGGCCGGGACGGACTCCAGGCAGCCTGACCAAAGTCAGGAATGCTCATAATTCACCCGGATGAGGGTTTAAAGCAACCCGACCAGTCAGGTGTGACTGCAGAGTGGGAAACAAGAGTTCCACCAGGTCACAGTGCGCACAGGAAGTCGGGTGGGGAGGGCGGCAGAGCACGTGGCCCCAGCGATGGCAAACGGCCTCAGCGTCTTGGGTTCGGCACCTCCGGCGCAGCAGCCTGTCAGCAAAATGCCCTTCCGCGCAGGGCCGTGGGAGGGCCACCTCCGGAGCACAGACGTTCCTCAGGGCAGCTCCCACGCAACGGCCACCAGGTGAAAGGGCATGACGAGGAGCCAGCCTCAGCAGCAAGCGCAGCTGGTGGCAGTCAGCGCCTGCGCGGGAGGAAGGTTCCAGGACTCCGAACACACACGGGGCCACAGCCACAAGCTCACGTCCTTTCTAAGGAGACAGGCCCAGTTCTCAGGGGGCTCCCTGGCTGCCCCCAGACTCTTCTCCACCACTGATCTTGTTCCTTCGTCCCTGTGGCTGCAGACTTTGGGCACAGTGCACAGAGTGGCCGCCTGGCCTCTGAGCTCGCTGGGTCCCAGGCGGCTGTGGCCACCGGCCACATGGAGGAAGCTGGTCAGCGCCCCTGTGTCCCCCTGTCCCCACCCCTTCCCCTCCCAACCAGACTGCGGTGTGCGGGCCGGGAGTCCACTGTGGGCCCGGCCCTGGGAATGACGCTCACCCGTGTTTGAGGCTGTGGGGCCAGCACGCCACTCAGGTCACTCACCGGCGTGGGCGGCTTGGGCGGCCGTGAGAGACCCCAGACGGTGAGTATGGACCACAGCGACCTGCTTCTCACGGTCTTGGGGCTGCAAGTCCAAGACCAAAGAGCCTGCAGAGGCCTCTGCTTGGGCGGCAGGCACCTGTGCCCTGTGTCTTCACAGTGAGGGACAAGGACTCTCCTTCCCTCTCCCCTCCTCCTACAAGCTCTGCAACACGAGGACCCACTCATGTGGCCTCGTTTAACCAACGTCACCTCCCTGACGCTCATCTCCAGATGTGGCCACAGCCCCTCCTCACCAGAGCCCACTCCACCCCCATGAGCAGTGACCAGGCGTCTCTTCTCTTCAGGGCCCTCGGCGGTCAGGAGTCTCCCCCGGTTCTGGTTCTTTTGATCTATTTTTATTTTTAATTTTTTAAAAGATTTTTATTGTTTTTGACAGAGAGAGAGAGAGAGAGTGATACAGAGACAGAGAGAAGGGGGAGGGCCCAGAACAGTCTCCATAGCTGCACATCATTGGTTTTTCCACATAGTTTCATTCCACAGGTGGGCGCAGGGCTGCACAGGGCGGGAACTGGGCCGGGGTCTGACCCTGGTGAGGACCAAACTGGGGGACGCTCCCCAGTTCAGCATATGGGTCCATATGGGCCGGGGCCGGGATTCAATCCTCAGTCCCCAGGGCTCAAGGTGAGCACTTAACCCGCTGAGCCATCCCGGCTTTCCTGCTTTTGGTCTTGGTGGTGGTGCCCCTTTGCTGATGGCCGGGGCTCCCCTCCCCTGTCCTTCCACCTCCGTCAGGCTCCAGCCTGCACAGCAGGTGCCGCGGCCTCACCTGCGTCCCCCAGCCCGTGACCTGGGCACAGCGCTGCCGCCTGAGGGGTGCTGTGCACACATGTGGGGGGTTGTGTGTAGCACGAACCACTGGACCTCGCCCCCCTCCAGAGAGCTTGAAGTACTTCCGGTGCCTTGTAAGCAGTTAGAGCCATCACATCTCATCTCCTGAAACTTCAGTGTGTCCCAGACCCAGCTGATTGGGGTTACACTATCCCTTTACTGACCGCTGCTGTTTCCTCCACTTGGGGCGAGGTGGGCGGGGCCTCCGGTGAGCGGTGCTGCTGGGGACTCACAGTGCAAGTTACTCTCTCACGAAATGAAACTATTTAAAGAAATTAGTTACATTTATTCTTTGTTTACAAACAGACTGTGATAGAGGAAATGGAGAAACTAGAATATTTTTCCTTATGTTCAGCATTCACTTAAGAAAGGTTTGTTAGGTACCTGCTGTGCTTCAGGCCCAGGGGATTCCACGGTGGCAGAAATAGACCCGGGCCCTGTGGGTGGGGCTTAAAAGTACCAGAAACATCGTAACCAATGGGAGCAGGCGGACATGAGAGCCTGTCAGTGTGGGGCTCTAAATACAAAGGAAGCACTGAAACACTGTAGCCAGTGCGAGGGACAGATTCATGAGTAATCGGTGGGGCTCTAAGTGTATCAGAAACACTGTAGCCGGTGCGGCCTGGCTGGGGAGCCCGCAGCTCACACGCTGGGTCACTGTGCGTGGCCTTGGAGCAGCTGTGGTCAGTTCTGGGATCAAGTCGGTGAGCTGGAGAGTGGTGGCAGAGAACTAGGATCTTCAAAAAAGAACCATAGACGTTCTATAACTAGAAGTTCCCAGGAGCAGCGAATGTCTTACACCTTTATTAAAGGTAGCTGTTGGGATGAGGGGAGAGCCTGGGACCATGACCCTGATGACAAAACAGACTGCCAGGTGCCAGGATTGTCCCCGGTGAGGTCTGTCCCTGTCACGTGTAGCCTGCCTGTGGCTCGGGAAAGGCACCTGTACAGCCCCACCCCCAGCTGCTGCTGAGAGCGGGGGTCCTGGGCAGGTGCCTGGGGGCTCAGGGGCCAGTGTCAGGAGATGGTGACAAAGAGCTGTCGCTTCTCTGCATAGTGTCCTGTGGCCACCCAGTGCCCACAAGGCATGGCTGCTGTTTTTATGTTTACTGTGTATTATTTTCTGTTACACTGACGTGAATTGTGTCATGCTTCACTTTTATTTGCTGGGCTGGTAGGTGCTTGAAGCCTGTTTCTGTGTCACCTGTTTGCTTCTCTCTGGCTCACTGACCTTTCCCACCCCCACTCAGCCGCCCTCCACCTTCGCCCTGTGCATTCATTACCCTGATGGAGGGGGAGCTAAGTAAATATTTGCCAGAGGAACAGCCGACCTGGCTCTTGACTGTAGGACTTGGTAGTTGAACCCTTCAAGTGCTCCCTGCGTGGCGATCTGGGTGGGGGGCTCCTTGGAAAGCAGGGTCTCTGTTTTAGGGAACAGACCACAGGGTTGGGGGGTGGGGGTGGTGCCTGAGGGCAGCAGGGAGGGGAGGACACAGGGCAGCCTCTTGGATCCTAACGGGCTCCAAACAAGTCACTTTTCCTCACTTGTGACTGTTGCGTGGTCTGGTCAGAAGCCACAGCAGTAATTGGAACACAGGGAATCCAATGGAAAGAATCAGTAACTAGTAAACGAGAACTAACGACTCAGAGGTTTACAGAGAATTTTAACAAGAACATCAGCAGCCTTACGGCCGAGGGGGAGAACCCATAACCCATGCAGGCGGATCCCCCCCAGACGACCTCCTAAGGGCTGGTAGAGGCACCCAGCGAGACCGAGGGTGCACTGCAGGCCGTGTACCGGGCAGGAAGCTGCGCCCCGGACGCTGGAGCAGAAGCACCTGCATCCGGATGCCCCACCCCACCCCTCCCCTCCCAGCGTCCTCCTGACACCCTCTGCTGACAGGGCCTTGGGCCAACGGGCACAGTCGCAGATGTGGTTTTAAAATTTCTAGTAGCCGCGTTAACAAAGAGCCAGGCCATATTAATTTTAATAACGCACTTTATTTAACCCAATATACCCAAAATATTATTTCAATATGTAGTCAGTATAAAACCATGGACACATTTTCCATATTTTGTATCAAGTCTTCCAAACCTCCTGTGCTTTGCCTCCAAGCACAGTGGCCATTTCAGACACTCAGCCACACGTGGCTGGTGGCGCCCTGTGGCCAGCGCTTGTCCCAGGGCCCAGCGCCAGTGTCAGGAAGGTCACATGGATTTAGCAGCAAGCGGCAATCGCTGATAACCGGCACACGGCTGGAATGGCCACGTGACCACAACATGTCATCAAGAGCGAGGCTCCAAAAAGCTGTAAGGATTTTGGGAAAAGGCTTCTCCCACGTAAGTCAAATGACATTTAGCAACTTTGTACCAACAACAGAACTTACTACAAAGCATAGAAAGGGAAGACCCCAGAACCCAAAGGGTAGGCATCTTTGGGGAGGGGCGCTGGGCTGCTGCTTCCTGCACTTGTGTTTTCAGATGCTCTTTAATGAGCACATGCTGTGTTCACGTGAAGCCCACACATATAGATGGCAGTGTCGGTGTCGGTGTCTGTGGGTGTGGGGGACCCGGGCCCTTGCTTGCAGGAGAGATGGTCGTCCAGGGGGGAAGCTCCAGAGAAGGTGGGGGTCTCGTCTGAACAGAGAGCGCCTGTCCCCTTCACTCTGCCACAGAAAGTGGAGTCTTTTCTTTTCCTCAGGGGAAGCTGTGGTCTTTTGTGCCCCCTGTGTGTCCCATGTGTGCCCCATGTATGTGCCCTGTGTGTCCTGTGTGTGCCCCGTGCACCTCTCCAGGGGGTGGGGCTGTTCTTCTCCAGCGTCCTGGACACCTAGGTGTGCATAGCTCTGCTGCAGGCCCCGCAGTCACACCGCGCTCCATGCACCGCGCTCCGTGCACCGCTCTGTGCACCGCGCTTGACACTGTGGGGTGAGAGCTCATGTTCCTGTGGCAGACGAGGTGTGACATCGGAGGTCACGCACTCTGAGCCCTCCCTGTGCCCCTTCTGGCCCCAGCACGGCTGGAGTTCACCCACAGCGTCTCCACCTGGTCACTGAGACGGGGCGGAATTCCGTCACTGGGTCCTTTACACACGGGGAGAGATGCAGGGCAGAGCAGACGCTCTTCCCCTTTTCGCTGGGAAACTTTTCTAAGTTGTCAGCTCTCGTGACGTTAGACCCTCGGGACCTGACTGAGAGTGGCCCCCTCACAGAAAGCTTCACTCACATCACCTGAATTGGAACGTGATCTTAGTCATCTCCTCACGAGAGGACACTTTTCTCTGCAGCGGGACTTGTGTAGGAAGCAGCCAGCGTGCCAAGGCTGTGGTTTCTGCACAGAAGGACCTGCAAGGAACCCACCCTGCCCCTCCGTGGGGCCCCTGCACCTCCAGGAGCGTCGTCAGGGCTGAGCTGTCACGGGAGGCCTGGTTTGTTTCAGACTCTGGCGGGTCAGCAGTGCAGGAACGTGCCCCTGGGGAGATCAGAGCAGTGGCTGCTCCACTTAATTACAAGCAGGCCTGTGCCAGGGGCCCTGTGATCACAGGGAAAGAGGCCGTTCAGAGGGCGGCTGGCTGGTGGCAGCCGGTTCCTGCAGTCGTCTCTGGTCGGCTGCGCCCTGGGGTACAGGGAGCCTGGGGGTGCAGGGAGCCCAGGGGTGCAGGGAGCCTGGGGGTGCAGGGAGCCCCGGGGGGGGGTGCAGGGAGCCCGGGGGGTGGGGGAGTGCAGGAGCAGGGGGGGCGGGCCCAGGAGCAGATGGGGAGGGGCGCGCTGTAAGCTGTCACCTGTGGGAGCGCCAGGAGGACTATGGCCTCCTTCCCACCTCTGTTCCTCCTGGGCAGCCTGGCAGCTTGGCAGCTCCCTCCAGGGGGTTGTGGTTCGCTCCTGAGATGGCTTCTGAGAGGCGGGTCGCCTGAGGCCCAGTCACCTGTTGGGTCCCTGAGCAGATGTGCGGCTGCCTGGGCTGCTGACTGTGTGGTGAGCGCGGATTTTGTTGGATGGGTTTCAGACTAGTGTCCTTTACGAAGGGCGTGCAAGATGCCCAGACCTTGCAGACTGGGCAGCAGCGGTCACTTCTACTCCTTTCTCTGCCAGGCATTCCCTCCCCACCCCCCTCCTCCGCCTCCGCCCTGCGTTAGGCATCCCACATGTGACCCGAGCTGCCAGGCTCTGTGCTTGCTTTTCCCCAGACGGTATTGCCCCTGTGCCCACTGCTGGGAGCGCCCCTGGGCTGCATCTCGCTCCCGATGGAAGCTGAGCTTCCCAGGGCTGGTTCTGGGAAAAGATGGTTCTGGTATCAGCACGTTGTCTGATGCCTCGACGAGAAAGTGTCAGAGGCTGTGGGACACGTTTCTTCTTGTCTCCACAACTGGTTGGGTACCAGCTACTTTCCAAGCACAACGTTGGGTCCAGAACAGTCCTACCTGGAGAAGCTGGCGTCGGGCCCTGCTGACACGGTCGTGTTGCAGGCAGCTCCGCGGGGCCGGGCATGGTTCCTTGGTGAGATTGACACATGTGACGCAGCCGCAGTGACTGTCCCCCTGGCTGGGAGGCCACGTGCCCACAGTCAGGCACAGAACTAGTTAAGAGACTGACCTTCAGCTCTGACTTTCAGACTTGATGCCAAGGCCCGTGTGCCTTCCGTGACCGTGTGCCTTCCGTGACCCATGTGCCTTCCGTGACCATGTGCCTTCCGTGACCGTGTGCCTTCCGTGACCGTGTGCCTTCCGTGACCCATGTGCCTTCCGTGACCGTGTGCCTTCCGTGACCGTGCCT